>JAECUM010011534.1:0-74281 GCA_016617855.1 Megalonaias nervosa | reverse complement strand
TGTTTTAATTTTTGGAAGGAATTTAACAAGTTTGGTATCAATTATATAAAAAGGAACATAGAAGACATATTTTGGAAGGACGATTTTTTTTTTCTTATAACATATACTCTATAAAGTTTATTCTAAAACTTTTTCAGATTTTCTTACTGAAACCCTACTGAAAATATTAAGGTCAGAGGGTCTTTATGTTTTAGCCAGAAATTAATTTAGAAAGGCATACTGTTTATAAACGATATTGTCCAGAGTAATGGACAATTTCTTTCATGGCAACAAATGATTGAAATATATAATGTTGGCAATAACTTTCTACAATATGCAGGAATCCTTAATTCCGTGAAATGCTATATTAATAGATTATATATCGACTCTTAACCAGAAACTTTATAAAAACCTTAGATCTTTCTTCTCTTTGAAAGTAAGAAAGTTTGCAGAAAAATTTATAGTATCTTGGTAAAAGACACATATATCAAAAACTAAAACCAACTATTAAATGGAAAACGCAACTTAATCTACCAAACCAATTGGACAAGGTATTTTGCCTTAACGTACAAAATTATACAAGTTTTTAATCTAATTTGGTTTCAGTACAAATTGCTACATAAAGTTGTGTAACAAAAACTTTTCTCGAAACAATTTGAATAGCAAAAAATAATAAATGTCTTTTATGGCTTCACCGGAAATCAATTCATCTTTTTGGGGTCTGTGGAACTCTAAAACAAAAATGGAAATGATTTAAGCCAGTTCATTAGAAAAAACACTAATTTGTTGCCTATCTTTTCGCTTACAGGAATAATTGTCGGTATGTAATAAACAAAATCACTAAACCACATACATAAATACACAAAAAAGAAGACATGCTATATTTTCTCATATCAAAGTAGAAGAACTATAATGAAATAATAAAAAAGGAGATTCAGTTTGTTGGATTTGGGGGCATTTTGTAAAAACATATCTGACTGTTCTTGAAATTTGCTACAAATATTATGATCATTGTCTATCCGGAGGAAACATGTCTTACTGAGTAAACGTTATGAACTCTAACTAACCTTGGATTGATAGTCAGCATTACAAATATTATGATCATTGTCTATCCGGAGGAAACATGTCTTACTGAGTAAACGTTATGAACTCTAACCAACCTTGGATTGATAGTCAGCATTACAAATATTATGATCATTGTCTATCCGTAGGAAACATGTCTTACTGAGTAAATGTTATGAACTCTAACTAACCTTGGATTGATAGTCAGCATTACAAATATTATGATCATTGTCTATCCGGAGGAAACATGTCTTACTGAGTAAACGTTATGAACTCTATCTAACCTTGGATTGATAGTCAGTATTACAAATATACTGCATGCATCAGTAATTACCTTGATTAGCCACTACAGCTGAGGCTTCGCATGAAAAGCATGCAGATGGCTCATCTATTTCCTACGCTCATTCACGTGTAGAAAACACAGCCTTTAGCCTATAACCTATCACAATATATAACGTCTAGTCATTATTGTAAAATATACATATTTAAATATGTATATTTAATTTATATTGTGTTTGATTTTGTCCGTGATTGGTGTTTGTGGATAGCGTTTTGTATCCCTGATGTTTGTCATGCTAGAGTTTGGGCTACTTGATTTTTGTTATGGTTTTAAGTGGTAACTAACTGATGTTTAATAAAATTGGATTTCAAGGTCAGACTTGCTTACAATTAAACCCGGCTTTTCCATTCGACTTAGATCAAATGAAATATATACCAACAGAGGCTTAGTAAACAATTATTCATTCCTCTTTCATATCCGTCTTTGGAATCTATGATCAGAGTTTGCATTCGTATTCAGATATAACTCTAGAAGAATTATTTAAATCATTCATTAGAATTACTAAGTCCTCATTGATTGGATTAGCACATTATTTTGGAATTATTGTTAATTTATTGAAAGATATTCTGGATTACATCACTGGCACATCAGAACATTCAAGACTATTTGTAGTTCAGTACGTTCAGGACAATGTGAATTAATTCAGAACATTGTATACTTTTGGACTTGTAATATGACATTTAGGATTATTATAGGATTTAATTAATGATTCTTTTGTGTCTCTTGAACTTTCACTTTGTATATCATGGGAAAAAACTGTTTGGTGAATTTTACTTTAAACTGTTGGTTTCACTTTCTTTCTGTATATTCATTTAAGACCTAGAATCACAGCAGAAATTGGGGGCAGTCTTGGGATCTGAATTTCTTGTAAACATTTACGAGATATCACAAATTGTCTTTAAAATTTATATTGATTTTGTTTCGGAATTTTCATTGTCACTGGTATGGATTTTAATTTCTCACGTTTAAGAAATACTTAATGAAACAAGCAAGTTTTCACAATGTCATCTAATGTAGAGAAATTTGCTTAAAATCCTACCCAGGATGGGTTAGAATGAAGGAAGAAGGATGAGTTGCTTGAGCTTGCCAGACATTTTGATCTTTCCGAATCGAGAGCATCTTGAACAAAGCAAGAAATAACAAATATTTTGGTTCAGTGTTTGGTGCGAAGTGGATTTGGATATTGGTGCTTTGGGTTTGGTTGTTAATTCTGTCTTTGGTTTTGATAGGAAATAAAAGGATTTAAAAATAAAAAACCCCACATGGAATTGGAATTAACAAAGCTTCATCGTCAGAAAGAAATGATGGAAATGGGGAATTTAGAAAGATGAAAAGGAGAGAGAAACCCAAATGCAGAGTGAGGGAGAAAGAGAAAGAGATAAACATAAATTGTCGAATGAGGAAAGGGAGAGAAATGCAGATAGAGAAGAGAGAAATACAAATTAAGAGAAAGGAAAAGCAGAGAGAAAAAGAAGTGAGGAAAATACAAATGCGATGCATATGCAGAGAGAAAAACGGGAATTGCAATACAGTTTAAAAGAATTTGAACTGGCAAGCGAAGCACACCCCACTCCCTTTACAGGCTTTGATGTTACCATGATTATTAGGTTAATATCCCATTTCCATTAGGAATTGTAGAAAAAAAAACTGGACAAATCCATGTCTAATTTGGAAGGGCAAAGAATAACTGTTTGATACGTGGTGCTCAGCAGGAAGGTTTATAATGATTATGATAACCTCAGACAACTCATATTGATGAAAAAGTTCAAGAATTGTGTCCATAGTGATGTCAAGGACTATTTTGATGAGCAAAAGGTGAAAACTTTGGAACATGCTGCTGGAACAGCTGATAATTATTCCTTGATTCATAAAGTTCCATTTGTCAGTAAATATTCCTCTCAGTACTTCCAAATCTTAATCTGGCACAAACTTTAGAAATAAAATATCTTGTAAAACTGATTAGAAATCCGTATCTCTTCCTACGTGCACCTATTGTAAACAGAAAGAGCACGGCATTTCTGATTACCTTAGGATGAAAAAAAAGCAACAGAATAAAGACAGATCCATTAAAATGCTCTTATTTCAAAGAAATCAAGGTCATGATCTTGTATTGAAAGTAATACATTAGTTTGGTGACACGAACGCCAATCTGATTATATTCTGGAAAATTAAGAACCATTCATGTCGAAAGGTACTCAGTCATTTATAGGTGATTCAACCAAGCCTATCCCTATTAAAATATTAAGGGGCACATGAGCTTCTCAGAGTCTTTTGTTATCAGGTACTTTGCCTTTGTCTGAGACGTCTTCTTCCAGTGAAAGTGGTTTTATTCAGGGAGAAGATTGCGGCTATCTTTCTTTCCACTGCGTCAATTTGTCATCAGACTAAGTCTCAGGACCATTTACTGTAGGAGCGGTGACTTCTTTACCCATTCAGTGTATTCATGTATTATTACGCAATGGCCTAGCTTCTAAAAAGGTTGTGGTTTATCCGTTTGTAGCTGACACGCCTTATTTGGACCAAAAAGTTGATCCTATTGAAATTGAAATCCATGGATTATATACTGCTTGTGCAGTTACAAGAGACATTGCAAAGAGAGATTTTTTGAGAATGGTGCTGATCATGAAATTATTCCTCTAGCTGACACATTTATTGGTCCGTCTTTTGATGATGGCACCATTCCTCCTATTAAAGATCAATCAATTGATATTGACCACAATGACCCTCGTTTAACTATTCAATCTCTCTATTCTAACCTGGGCAAGAAAATGCTATCACTCGCTGTCTAACACGAAAAAAATCGTGAGATCTCCTGCTTGTTTCAAAAGGATATTAGCGAAACTGAAGCCACACAAGTTTCAATTTGTTGTTTTGTAAAACTTGACTCATTATGATAAAATGTTGACAACCTGAAGTAACTGATGGTAACGAATGGTCAGTAAGCCATCAGATTGTCGTTCCGAATTCCTATCGACAGGAAATTCAAGAAATGAAGCTCCTTTGGCTGGTCAATTAGGAGTCAATAAGATATATCACAAGACCTTGATCATTTTTATTGGCCGAAAATTAAATGTGATGTTTTGAAATACTGTAGATCTTTTTACACTTGTCAAATGGTTGATAAACCCAACCAGAATATAACTAAGGCCCATCCGCAACCTATTCCAGCATTCGACGAACCAATTAGCAAATTAATGGTAGACTGTGTCGATCCCTTACCTAAGGCCCAAATCAGGCAACCAATTCTTGTTGATCATAATGTTCGCGTCCACAAGATTTCCAGGGACAATTCCTTTGAGAAATTTTACAATAATACCATAGTAAAAGCTTTAATAAAGTTTGTTGATAGACACCCATATCAATCCAGTGTGATCAAGGCTCAAATTTTATGTCTGTAATTTTCCAATATGTTATACATGAATTATGCATCTATTAGTTCTTCTATCATACAAAAGGTAAAGGAGCTTTAGAAAGATTTCATCAAACTTTGAAGAATATGATTCGGTCATATTTCCTTGATACAGGAACTGACTGAGGCAAGAGTGCTCGTTTGCTGTTAATTAGGTATGACATAGATAAGCTAAAAAGGAGCTTTTAGCATGGAGATAGAGTTCTGGCTCTCTTACCCATAACTCAGAATCTTCTTCGGGCTACATTTTATGGTCCTTATATAATTGGGAAGAAAATAAATAAATTTAATTATATCATTAACACTCCTGGACGTTGGAAACAGAAACAGCTGTCCTATAAATATGCCAAAGGGTTATTTTGGTCGAGAGAGCCCATTAATTATTCAGTCAGTTTAGTTGTACCTGTCCCACACAGTGAAGATTTAAACAATGGAATGCAATTTAACTGTAGTGACATTGGTTTAACCAATCGATGGAATTCTAAAATATTAAATGATCTGGGACAGAGACTTTCGTATCTACAACCACAAGTGAACTAAAATAGCTTTTGTGTGAATATCAGTACTTATTTCCTAATGTTTCCGACATGAAGAAATAAAATTGACGTTGAGATAGCAGGTTCTACACATGAACTGATGCGACTTTTGGGTATGGCTGGATATTATCGGAAATTGGCTGAAATATTTTTATAATTGCTGATTCCCTGAAAAATGTGTTCCGTAACATAATCACTTTTTATTGGTCTGACAAATGTCAGGAGGATTTTGATAAGTTAAATGCCATATTTAAGAGTGTACCAGTTCTTTCTTATTTAACATGTCTGTTGATGCAAATGATGTAGGGGTCGATGGAGTATTGATTCAAGAAGATAAAAATGGCGTGGATCATCCAGTGTGCTATTCTGCGTCTTTTGAATTTTTACTTTGTATTCTAGGGAAAGAAATTGATCGTTGAATTGTACATTAAATTGTTGATGTCACTTTCTGTCCGTTATATAAACACATATATTTAGCCCATATTAATAAAACATAAAATATAGGTCACGGTTTTCTTTTTACTGTAAGGATGTAGAACTAACATAGATAAATCCAATTGTAAAATTTCATCACAGGAACATAAACAACTCCCAATAAAGGAAATGAGAACACAAAGTGTCAACAAAGTCGCTGAAGCACAAGGTATAGGTAGCAGTGACCTATATTTGCAGTAAGGGTGTAGTACTTTTCAGGATGCATCCGTTCATGTGAGAACTCTTGTTAGTAGTTTCCCGTGGGTCGGTGGTTCTTTACTGGAGCCTCATGGGATTTTCCTCCACCAAATATACTGGTCACCATGTATTGCCTAGCATGTGCTGAAAATGGCGTTAAACCCACAAAGCAAACAATCAGACAAAGTAATAAAACAACAAGATGCAATCATATATTCTAATGATGAAAGCAATAACAGTTAAAATACAAAAGTTAACCAAAGTCAGCGGAACATTGAATTTGGGCCACGGTGACCTACTTTTAAGATGATGATGTAGTACTCCTCAAGATGCGTCCCATCACCAACTTTCATGATTCCTGGTATACTAGTATGTATATAGGAGGTAAAAAAAGCGATATGGTCATGTGATAAACAAAAACTTAAGTTGACCCAGTAAAATGTGAAATGTAGGTAACATTGGCCTTCCTTAGTAATAAGGGTGTGTTACTAATAGATACGCATATAATCATTCAATCCGTGTCAGTGAAGCACGAACTATGGGTCACAGTAACCCAATTTTGTGATGGCTTTGTAGTTTTCTCCAAGATACATCCCCTCGCCCCAGTGGCGTAGAAATTGTCTAAGCCATCCCAGCGACAGCGGAGGATGAGTAGGGGACAGGCCATGTAGGGTCTCAAAACTTACATCAAGCAACCTTTTAATTTAGAGAGGCCCCAGAAATAAATTTTGCAGGGTGGCGGGTAGGGTGGGTGGACAGAATTTATTGCTATGCCACTGGATGAAACAACATTATATAATGAGCATTCCTTATTCTATTATGTGCATTTCTTATTACATGTTGTGCATGTTTTACAATAAGATGTACATTTATTTTTATATGATGCGTTTGTTTATTATAATAAACGTGCGGTTGTTAATAGATGACGTGCATTTCTTATTATATCATGTGTTGTTTCTATTATAATGTTTGTGCATTTCTAATTGTACCATCTTCGTTTTAAATATATGACATGCATTCATGAATACTGATGTGCATTTGTTACCATATGTAGGTGCAAAATATAAACTGTATACACTGTGCATATTTCATTATATGATGTTGATGTTTTTGTTATATGCTGTGCATTATTGATGATATGATGTTCATTTTACATTATGTGATGTGAATGTTTCATCGGATGATATGCATTTTTCATTATACGATATGGATGTTTTATTATACGCTGTACATTTTTCATCAAACGCTGTGCATTATTCATCATGTGATATGCATTTTTCGTTATACGATGTACATTTTACATTATGCTCTGTGCATTTTTCATTATATGCTATGCATTATTGATTATACGCTGTGCATTATTGATTATACTATATGCATTATTCATTATACGCTGTGCGTTTTTCATTATACTATGTGCATTTTTCATTAAACGCTGTGCATTATTCATTTTGCGATGTGCATTATTCATCATACGATGTGCATTATTCATTATACGCTGTGCATTATTCATCATACGATGTGCATTTTTCATATACCCTGTGCATTATTCATCATACGATGTGCATTATTCATCATACGATGTGCATTATTCATTATACGCTGTGCATTATTCATCATACGCTGTGCATTTTTCATCATACGATGTGCATTTTTCATTATACGATGTGCATTATTCATCACACGATGTGCATTATTCATTATACGCTGTGCATTATTCATCATACGATGTGCACTTTTCATTAAACGCTGTGCATTATTGATTATGCGATGGGCATTATTCATTATACGATGTGCATTATTCATTATACGCTGTGCATTATTCATCATACAATGTGTATTGTTCATTATACGCTGTGCATTATTCATCGTACGCTGTGCGTTATTCATCATACGCTGTGCGTTATTCATCATACGCTGTGCATTATTCATCGTACGATGTGCATTATTCATTATACGATGAGCATTTTACAATTAATGTTGTGCATTATACATTGTACGATGTTCATTTAACAATGAATGCTGTTCATTTCCATTATACGATGTGCATTATTCATTATATGCTGTGCGTTTTTCATTATACGATGTGCATTTTTCATTAAACGCTGTGCATTTTTCATTATGCGATATGCATTATTCATTATACGATGTGCATTTTTCATTATACGACGTGCATTATTCATTATATGCTTTGCAGTATTGATTATACGCTGTGTATTATTCATTTTACGCTGTGCATTATTCATCATACGCTGTGCATTATTCATTATACGCTGTGCATTATTCATCGTACGATGTGCATTATTCATTACACAATGAGCATTTTACAATTAATGCTGTGCATTATACATTATACGATGTTCATTGAACAATGAATGCTATTCATTTCCATTATACGATGTGCATTATTTATTATACCCTGTGCATTATTAATTGTTCACAGTGAGTTATTGATTATTCACTGTGCATTTTTCGTTATACGATGTGCATTTTAAATTATGCGCTGTGCATTATTGATTATACGCTCTGCTTTATTCATTATACGATGTACGTTTTTCATTAATCGATGCGCATTATTCATTATACGCTGTCCATTATTCATTACACTATGTGCATTTTTTATTATACGCTGTACATTATTCATTATTCACTGTGCATTATTCATTATAAGATGTACGTTTTTCATTAATCGATGTGCATTTTTTATTATTCACTGTGCATTTTTCATTATATGATGTGCATTTTCCATTATACGTTGTGCATTATCCATTATACAATGTGCGTTTTTCATTATTCGCTGTGCATTATTCCTTATACGCTGTGCATTATTCATTATACGATGAACATTTGCTATTATACAGTGTGTGGTATCC
This sequence comes from Megalonaias nervosa, assembly GCA_016617855.1. Classification (NCBI taxonomy): domain Eukaryota; kingdom Metazoa; phylum Mollusca; class Bivalvia; order Unionida; family Unionidae; genus Megalonaias; species Megalonaias nervosa. The sequence continues at coordinate 65,410 of JAECUM010011534.1, read as the reverse complement.
ATTATACGATGTGCGTTTTGTGCATTATTCATTTCTCTGACTGTGCATTTTTCATTATATTCGTTGTGCATTATTCATTAAACGATGGGCATTTTTTATTATGCTGTGCATTTTTCATTACACACTGTGCATTTTTCATTATATGCTCGGCATTATTCATTTTGTGATGTCCATTATTCATTAAACTATGTGCATTTTTATATATGCTGTGCATTTTTCATTATACGCTATGAATTTTTCATTATACACTGTCCGTTTTTCATTATACGCTGTGCATTTTTCATTATACACTGTGCATTTTTCATCATTCGCTGTGAATTATTCATTATACAATGTGCATTTTACATTATACGATGTTCATTATTCATTATGCGATATGCGTTTTCATTAATCGATGTGCATTATTCATTATACGTTGTGCGCTTTTCATTAATCATGGAACCAGTAAAGGAATGGCTGTCTAATGCAGATATTGCACGATTTCTTTCTAAAATTGCTGCATAAAGAATCTAAGTACCATACCAAAAACTTAATTCTAAAGTCCTCCTAATGAGAAAAACATAAAGGGACTTGTAGAGCTACAACTCTAAAGTCCTCCTTATGAGAAAAACATAAAGGGACTTGTAGAGTTACAACTCTAAAGTCCTCCTTATGAGAAAAACATAAAGGGACTTGTAGAGCTACAGTTATCTAATACAGCAATATATATACTGACTGTCATTATGAATTATTTGAAAGGGTCTTGAAAAATTAAACTTTGGAAACAAACAAATCTCTACACTTGCAACTTAAGCTTTTGAATAGAACGCCAAGCTATTGGAAACCCTTTACAACCATCCTCCATCTATTCCTATCATCTAGGATTCATCTCCTGCAGAGATCAATCCAAGAACCTATTTGTTATTAATGTGTCTATGGTCGACAATGGCATAAAGCAACGTTTCCTTTAACAAGAAGACAGCAGACAAAATGTCAACCCGAATTCATTTCTTATAACCCATGACTTTAACCTTGACCCTAAGGTCAAAGGCATGAGCGCGTGCGTTGCAGAATAAACTGTCTTTGATTTATAATTGCTAAACCTAAGAATCCGTCTGTGGGTTAAACAAATATAAAGGATACCATTCGCGTATCTCTGAAGTTATTTCCCCTTGCTTCCTTGACAGCGGCAAGAAACCAGCTGTGATGCTTTGCTGAATCGGACTTGCATTGTTTCCAGATAGGGTAAAGTAGTATACAAAATGACACAAATATAATTTACTGCGACAAATTCGTTCAATCCAATCCTACCGCTTTCTTAAGTCACGTGTATTAATATGATCAGCCTATGATCAGGCTATCAACGTGAGGTGAATTTGTGAAAAGGGGGTGTGGGGTTACCGTGTTGCGCCGAAGAGCATGTTTACTCTTCAAAACTCCGATTCTGGAGTAAGTTTAGTAAAAAATAAAAAGAAAATTTTCTTTTCCTGTGATAATATCGGATATATTTCATCTTGTGGGACCAAAATCTATATTATTTTAAATCCTCTCTCTTTCTCTTTCTCTGCCCGTCTGTCTCTCTCTCTCTCTCTCTCTCTCTCTCTCTCTCTCTCTCTCTCTCTCTCTATATATATATATATATATATATATATATATATATATATATATATATATACGCGTGAACGCTTCTTTCTTGAATAGACTGGACGTGGAAAATAACGATTTTGGTAAGTATAGTCATGAACGTAGATATCATCCAATGTAAATGTACAATTTCTTGAATGCTTTGAAACTGATATGCTGAAGAAAGCGAACTTTAACTTACTTGTGGATTGCAGACTAAACTTTTATTGGGAAGCGTTATCAACATTCTTTTTTTAAATCTCAAGTTGGTACTTAATTGTCCACATAATTGCGAATTAAATAGATAATAACGTATATGGGACAAGTGTTGATTAGGAAAATAATATCGTTCGGCACCGTTGTCAATTGTTTATAAAATTTACTGTTAGCTATTTTTAAATGTACTGAAAAAATACTTGATGTTTGATCTCATAATCTCATCAGTCTTCGGAACATACGTGTGCATTGCACTGTAATGTATATTACACCCTAATGTATATTACACTCTAATGTATGTTACACTCTAATGTAAATTACACTCTAATGTAAATTACACTCTAATGTAAATTACACTCTAATGTAAATTACACTCTAATGTATATTACACTCTAATGTATATTACACTCTAATGTAAATTACACTCTAATGTAAATTACACTCTAATGTGTATTACACTCTAATGTATATTACACTCTAATGTACATGTAAATTACACTCTAATGTGTATTACACTCTAATGTATATTACACTCTAATGTATATTTAAAAGCCAAAACGTTGTTTCTTTCAAAAAGAAAGGGAAAAAACCAACAAAGTGATTAAATAGTTTAACAAAGAACAGTGTCACGATCTTTTCCCTATTTAAAAACTACATGACTGCGTCCATTTCAAGATTGAGCAAAATGTGCCGATTGTTTCGTCAGAACTCTGCTTGTTCACATATTAGCAAGGTCCTTTTCCAGTAACTGTTTGTTATTTAATGAATTTGAAGCACTTCCCAGCTTATTTGTGGTGTTATGTGTCAGTGTAGTTATCTTAAAAATAATTTCTTTCACAAAAATGGGGAAGCAATAGAGGAAAAAAAGGAGAGAAAAGTAAAAGCAATACATGGGAAGACCGTTGGACAGGCGCTAAATTGAATATCTGAGTTAGGTTTCATCAAATGGAGTGAAAGAGATATTGCATTTTTAATTTTGTACAAGCTTTCTTATCTTACTTCACGAATTTTACTATGATGAAGTCCTCGTTAACCGCTTTGAAACAGAATTAGTATAGCGGGACGAGAATTTAACATTAAGCTACCATTTTAGGATGTATGCAGATTATGGGAAATGCGTGGGCCTGTGTGGCGTTGAAGGGAAATATAGCGTTGAGGCTATAAAGCCTGCATTTATGTAGTCGAGAGCACGTTGTATGCATTGTACACATTGTTAGAAGTTGCTGACGTTAAGCTGGAATTAACAGTGAGGATGTACGTTTTTGGTTTTGGGACTATATGGCCTCTAACGGGAATTTAACATTACGCTATTATTCCATAGGTTTAACATTGGGACCTGAATGGGGGAAAACGGAGAATTAACATTACGCCGTACATTGAACATATATTGATCTGTAAAAAAACTGGAAAAGCAATGTTGAAATTAAATTTACTATCCAATACATAGTTATATACTATCCAACACCCACTTATTTAATATCAAACAGCAGGTCATCTACCATTTAACACCCCTTGCACTAACTATTCAATTGCCCAACATTCTTGCTTGAAAATAGTTTTTCACATATAATGTTACTAGTTACATGATTTCCTTATAAAATGCGTGCCTTTCTTTACCTTTTTCGAGTAAGACAAGTGACCAACAGGTAATTAAAGGTGTACAGTTAACAGACCCAAGAAGACTAATTTGGAAACCTATTGTGTCAGAATAAACGAAAGAGAAAATAAGTGAGGAGCATGAAGAAAATCACTGTCAAACCAAGTCAGAATTTCTCTTCTACGTTTACTGTCTTTCCTTTTCGAATTTCTTTACTGGCATGCAATCTTATTCTGATGTTTCTTCTGCTTGTCTTGTCCTTTTTTAATGTCCTCAGTAGGACAGGTTCTTCCTCTGCTGCTTCTTCTGCTTATGTTGATTTTTTAAAAATTTCTTCAACGTAATGGGTTCTTCATCGGCTTCTAAACGCTATTCCTTGTTATCTCCTTGTTTCTCACGAGACACTCGGTAGACCAATATCATGACATTGATAACTAACAGGTAACTACTTTCGTCTCTCTTTTCTTCTGTCTTGGGGGTTTATTTTTGTTTACTTTGTGGACATTCTGAAGCCCATCCCGAAAAGATCAAACCTTTCCCAAGGAGAAACCAAAAGCCAAGCGACAACGACCGATTGTCTCCTCATACGCGTGAAAGAAGTATCAGCAAAAGGCCACACGATTTTGAAGAGGACATGACTGATCATGATCCAGTATCATCAACCTCCGCGACCTCCATCGACCTCCTCCACAAGGCGAAGCGAGTCAATAACAACTGAGAAAGAAGGTCGTTTAGTATCCCCTGGAGATAATTTTTCACATTCTAACTACTGAAAAAGTGCCTTCCCGAAACTTTTCGGACGACTGCATACACATTCGCAATCTAATTAATAGAGTTCAAGTCGCATATCCCAGCAGAGAAAGCAGTTGTCTTCATTACATTCTTATCTGAGTTAATGTGATAGGAACTGAAGTGACAGCGACAAACTAAAGACCTAGATTGTCTGAGACACTACCCATGATAGCTTGAATTTCCAGCTACTCTGTAGATAACGCATGTTTCACTTCCAAAAGGGCAGCGGAGCACGCAAACAAGATGTAGCGGTGGATCAATTTCCTAATACCAAACAAAGTATTATCCAGGTTAGTGACGATAAAGATCAGATGTGCTTCGCCCGTGTGCCATTATGGTAACTCGAACTTACGCAGGGAATAACGATACAGCGGAACGGAAACGATTATGGGAGAACATTAGACAATCGGACAGGGCCAAACAACGGAGAGAAGCATATATTCTTTTGGAACAATAGGGCATTTCGAAAGAACCATGTGCGGAGTTCCAGAAATGCAAACACTCCAAGACTCGCTAGCCTCTCGTTCTACGTCGAGAGTGTAGTCTTAATTACTTCCTGGAGATCTCCTATTTCGAGGACACAAATTTCTAGACGGAAAATACATTCTTGTTTATTGCTACTAAGATAATTTTTGATGCTATGACTACAATCATGTGGTCTCATGGATACGGATACTATGGTGACAAATGTAACCAATGATTTAAACATCAGGCCAATATATTCATTGTAGATGACAAACAAATTCGATGTTCTGCTTGCAAGCGAACATTCGTCAGTTCAGCAGGTTACAGACGACATGGCATGAAACAATTCCAACAACAGAACACTGCTTGCAAATTAATGACTGTGTTCCACTTGTAGACAACATGCTAGTACCAATACTAAAAGATCTGCAGTTTTTGCAGGAAAGAAACGATATCGTTTTTGTTACCGGGTCGTCGAGTTGGATCATCGATGTTATATTCAAAACTACGACAAACGAATCCGAGGAATTATTGAATGACGAATAGAACAAATGAAAGAATCAGTACCTACATGTTGATACTACGCTTTTACTTTCAATATTCTCGACAGACTAGAATACACATTTCTAACTTTCATTTGGCTCATCGTTCTGGCAACATCTCCATTCAATAACCTGTATTTAATCAACGCCGGAATTGTAGCGTGATTCCAAGCGACGTAAAAGATATTTCTTGGCTCTCATACTCTTTCTGACTTTGCTAGGCGGATTATATATTCCACCGACAATTCTTATAGCAAAGCTGAGGTACATTGTTACTGGAGCTGTCATGAATACGCTTCAGAAATTGCTCACAATTTCTTGGGATACGACGGACACTTTCCTTTCCAATATTATTCAGAACAAAGAGTAAATTTTTTCCAGCAGTCAGTATGAATGGACACCACATCATTGACCTGCAAGTAGTATACTTTAAAAATTTCATGAATTTTATTGCTGTGTCTCTGAAGATAATACATAAAATGTTTGGAATTACAGAAATGGCTCAATGTTATTTTATACTTATTTCCAATACCGAAGCAAGTCAACAGTTCCTTCTCCCGCACTTGCCTGAATGTTTATGACTACGATCCTGACGGTATGAAGCAGAAAATAAGAAAATACCTTTAATGCCAAACTCACACATGAGACAGTATGGGGGGGGGGGCTGCTGTTTTTTTTTTTTTTTAGTGGACATTTGACAACATTCCAGGGGAAAATTTAAATCATTATGTAAGGATGACGCATGTCTCGATCAGTTAAAGGAGCTTCTACCCTTGCCAAAAAGTATAAATTAGTGTACGGAGAGAAGTTCAAATTATCATATATCATCTCAATCCGTTTGTGCAGCCAGCCGTCGATATTCTGCAAAGATTTGTGTAGGTAATATTACTAGTGTGACTTACATGACAAGTGGATAGAACATGCTGGAAACGGCGATGGAACAAGGAAGATAAGATATTGTTCCTGGATAGTTGAGACTGAGGAAACCCATAGATCGTGTTCGAATTTCAGTGATGTTCATTAAATTTTCCCAAACAAAGAAACAAATAATCTTTTGTCAGTTCATCGTGGAAAGGTTGTACGACAAAACATTCCAGTTTTAAAGTCAAGGATTCTAAGTGATTTAAATGTGGGAAGGCGACTGCCATCAAGGTCAGATCCTGAATTTAGACGCATCGTTGAAGAATATTAAGTGGTTGACATAAAAGTTTCAAATGAGTTTGTTTGGAGGACGGACCATTGCTACACCCTTGCCCTACAAAGTATGCAAATCTCAGTGAGAATGCAGATACATTTATCTGTATTTGCTGTATCCTTGGGCGTGTAACTTCACTGGTCATCCTGAAAGTTTGATAGAACACATCGATGTAGTACACATTCACCAGTACGAATATTTTATCCAATGTAAAGTTTTGTCACCGACGAACTTGTGCTATCCCGTCTGACCTCATTATTGAAACAGACAATGTCTGTGTCTTTTGTATTCTGACACGTGTAATCAAGACCACACTTGTCACCATGAGGACCAAGAATGTGCTTTAACGGAAACGTAGGTGAGTGTCTAATTTTTTTATGCTCTCAGTCGTGGATTTGGCACTCTCCTTCCATCGAACAATACCAACAAGAAGGCGACTACATCACTCTCCTTCCATCGAACAATACCAACAAGAAGGCGACTACATCAACGAATTTCTGAAACGGAGCAGAAACTAGCGGCTACAGTCCTTGGTGTCACACTCGGAAGACAAAGTTGAATTCAAAGAATACCGAAATACCGATCCCCAGAAGACATAATCCTGGAATACGTCAAACAGCAAGAATGAATATGGTCGTTTGCTATAGTCATAAACTGATTGTAGGGAAAACTGTTTCAACGACCGATATTTACAAAGACTGAACACTTCGTGGATCGAGGTCGACATTTTCAACTCACCGATGATAAAGGAAAACTCATTAAACACGTGGAAGTCATAGGTAAATATTGATTCTGGTGAATTACGAAGAAGACATAAACTTTGCAACGCTCAAAGAGCTTGGCAAAGCCCGTTTAAAAATGTATTCCGTTTCTCGACCTTTAGGAGATCGAGTCATTTACTTTCACACCAATAATTGCATGTACCATGTACATTAACCCGAAAGCTTTCACCCCCAAGAACATCCCGAAAAGGCTATTTTGAGTTTTGCCAGCGGTGGACCAAAGCATTTCTGTTACCAGTACCGAGGCAAGCAAGGACAACTTCATACCAAATATACAGTGAAGGAACCAACACTAAACTATCGTTCCAGTCAAGTGGTAAATTTTAACTTGTTAACATAAGCGTTAGAGTCTGGTCCAGATGAAGACTTTTGTGTGAAAACAGTGGATCCTAACCAAATTGTGCCTTTGTCAGATTATCAAATCGTCAGTCGACTCTTGGAAAAGGAGTATGAGATCGTCTATGAAAAACGAGTACGATATCCCGATCACAACACGTTCCCTCATAGACTAAGCTGTTGCCATACCACGGCTTCTGTCATACGTTTTGCACCTATTTCTTTGTAAGGAAGTCAATAAAAACGTTCAAGATTTAATGGATTACGATCTTCTATTAAAGGAGATCATTCCACAAGACCAGAAGATTCCATCGAATTTTGGAGGACGTGTTGTATATGTGTGTTAGTGACTACATTTCTTGGATTTCGTTTACCAGAAGATTTTTGCGACAAATTTATGAACAGCACAGTGCTATTGCGATCAATGATGAATAGAAAACTACCTCCATTTGAAAAAGACAGTCGTCGCACTTTATTTCCTTTGTACATTTACCAAGAATGTGTATAGCAAGTTGTTTCGAAATGTATATGTTTGTGCCATGAAATATAAATTATGAACTTTGCATTTTGAAATGTACATTTGTTGTGTCATGAAGACAATACGAACTGTATTTTTTAAATGTAGATATGGATTGTACCTTGAAACATCATCGTTCTTAGATAGTCGATTCTCCGGCACTGGCGCAATGTAGAGAAAGCTACAATCATTGCTGGGCGTTAGATTTATGACGTGGTCAGCGTTCTATGTTTCTGTCGACATTTTTATTGAACTGTTCCAAATGTAGCTCATCATATAAGGCGGGTGAATAATTTTTATTTAACCGCAGTCATTGCCTCTGGAGATCGACCAGTAACTGTTTTAATGGACTGGAGACGGACTGTTTATGAAGTATATGATAAAAACGAATATTAATAATGCTGTTTTGTATTAATACTTTACAGAACTGTTTTTACTGATGTTATCATGACGTTTCAGTATCCTTTGTGTCCCTATTTAAAGAGCATGTGTTTCGAAAAGCTCGGGATTTGTGTTGATATTTCATTTGAATTAAATCTCTGTTTACATCTAGTACTAACATTTTCTAAATTTGTTTCAGCAGGTGAAAGATGCTCATTAGTTACAAACACAAACCAATCAAAACTCTCCTCTTATTGTCAACTGTAACTCGAGAATTGAGTTTGGCTCACGCCTTTTACTTCTCTTCATTTCATTGCAGGTTAAAAGAAATATTATAGAATCAATTCTACGGGTGTGTCCCTGCGATCTTCTAGGTTTGCTTCAAAATACGTACCTTGATGATTCTATACATGGGTCTGTATTAAGAAATTATTAGGAAATGTAATTGTCTACGAGAATCAAATGCTTGAATAATTGCTTTAATAATATTTTCAATACACGATTTGTATTTTGTGTCTCCCAACCACAATCATCAAAATACATTTTAGAAGAGTCAGTTTTAAATCTCAGGAAGACAATACCATCACGATGGTGATATACTTAGCCCGCAATGCCGGGTTTCATCAAGCGTCCCAATCATTTTCTCATAGGTTTATTCTGTCGCAGTAGTTTTCAAAATTCTCTCTTTGGGTCTGTTAACTTTGCATATTTTATTACCTGTGTGAACATTTGTCTTACTTATCTAAGTAAAGCATTTGTCTTACTTAGGTAAAGCATTTGCCTTACTTATCTAGGCAAAGCATTAATCTTATTTAGGTAATGCATTTGTCTTGCTTATCTAGGTAAAGGATTTGTCTTATTTATTTAGGTAAAGCATTTGTCTTATTTAGGTAAAGCATTTGTCTTACTTATCTAGGTAAAGCATTTGTCTTATTTATCTAGGTAAAGCATTTGTCTTACTTATCTAGGTAAAGCATTTGTCTTATTTATCTAGGTAAAGGATTTGTCTTACTTAGGTAAAGCATTTGTCTTATCTAGGTAAAGCATTTGTCTTGTTTATCTAGGTAAAGCATTTGTCTTATCTAGATAAAGCATTCGTCTTACTTATCTAGGTAAAGCATTTGTCTTATTTAGGTAAAGCATTTGTTTTGCTCATCTGGGTAAAGCATTTGTCTTACTTATCTAGGTAAAACATTTGTCTTACTTATCTAGGTTAAATTTCTTTCCACGTAAAAAAAAATAATTTAAAAGAAATAACAAAACGTATCGCATATTTGTTAGTCCGTCAGTCTCTCCGTCCGTCTCTCCGTTACCACATTTCCTCCTACACCGAAGGGTAAAATTTAACGACACTCTCTAGTTATGTTGCTCCTATAGTAATGATAATCAAGAGGCATGTCATTCTTGGCTCCCACCCCTGGGGTGATCCCTGGGGCTAAAGCGTAAAATGAACAAAACTGTCATGTATAATAAAATTTTCATTTTTTTTCTCGATTATTATTTTATATACGCAGTCGCAGCAGGAAAACGCAACACATAATGACGGACTTTGCATTATTACCCCTTTAGGAGAGGTGGTTGGGTTTAAAGCGTGGGTCTTGGGGGGTGAGCACCGTGGGAAAGGTAGGGGGATCAGGCTTTGGAATATAATTCACTGCAATAACGTGAGATTACAAGGATCAGATTCGATGGTGTAGTGTATTTTCTTCATCAGTTTAGTCTTGAATTCATCCTAGAGAATAGACAAACTTGCTTTGAACGTGATTTACCAAGCAATTATGGAAAAATATGGGGAAAAAAATGAAAATTGGGTGTTAACATTAGGAATATATACTTTCTTGAGTACAGAAACGTAGTATGTATAGATTACCAAATGACATTGGAAAAGATCATTGCAATCATAGTCTTACTTAAAACCTTTGTCAACATTGTAAATACGTTCATGTTTAATATTTATCTTTGTTTGTCAGTTGTACATAAATTGAAGGGACTACCCCACTTTTTGCTAGCCGATGTTTAAGTTAAAGGGGACTATTAAAATGTTGATTTAGAAAAATCGTGTTGCCTGGTGGGTTGGGGGACTCCTTTAGACTCTCTCTCTCTCTCTCTCTCTCTCTCTCTCTCTCTCTCTCTCTCTCCTTACCGAAATAGTAAAAGGCAAATTCTGACTTAGTTCCACATTGTGGGAAATTTAACCCTATTTCCTCTCTTCATAGGTGGCATTAGTTCCACATTGTGGGAAATTTAACTCTATTTCCACTCTTCATGGGAGGCATTTCATTCGTCCTAAGATATACGACGTTGACAGACATCGAATAAGGTCAGTCACTGTAACGAATGTAGGGTAGAAACTAACGTCAGTCTGTAACAAACTGAAGAACTAAATCCGCATCAGAAAGCATTGGGATTTAAATATAAGTCTATCAAGCGATAGTGAAATTTAGTGAAAGAATATAAATCTAGTTCGAAAAAACAAACATTATTATAAAAATAATTTTAACCATGCATATTGGTCAGTTTATGTGCATGTTAAACCGATGGATGTTTTTAATAGTACGTTTCCCGTTGCTGTCGTACAGATTATTATTGTCTGCATTTGTTCTGCTCTCTACCCTTGTGTGTGTATATATCTCACCTTTTTCTTCTTGTATTTTACTGGCAGAGTTATATGTACCATACGGGTGGTAGTGGGGTGTAAGATAGATCAATAATGGGATGATAGAGAAATTATAGGGGGTAGGGGTTTAATTTTGTTTATAAATGAATTATAGCAAAATTATTGACTGTTAAGGAGGTTAAAAATTATTTCCAAGAGTGTAAATTATATTGTATTCCCATTATTTTACATTCTGCCCTGTGTGGTCAGTAGACGAGTGGGTGTTGGGCACTCCAAACGGTGTTCTGGATAGTAAATATGAGGTATTGGTCAACAAGCGGGGTGTTGGATAGTACATGTGGGATATTGGATAGTAAGTGTAATGTGTCTTGAACAGCATATGAATGGGTGTTGGATAATAGATGACAAAGTGTTGGACAGTAGATAGCTGGGTGTTGGATGGTACATAATTGGATGTTTGATGGTATGTAACTGAATATTGGATCGTAGACGTAGTTTCATCATTATATTTCCCGTTTGACCCTATACAAAATACATAGCTAATATTTCTTCACGAGTATAGCCTAAATATTTACATTGCTATTTTTGGATGTGTGTTTGTATTTGATGTGGGACATAAATTTTTCACTTGGAAAGACCTGATTTTGTTGGCAATTTAGAATATTTTAGAATGGAAACTGATCTACATCCTGGATCTGTTGTTGTGTCTTAGTTCTTAATATTAATTATATTTACTTCAAAATGATTCATTCCTATCTTAACATCCGAAGCGAAATCAGTCTGACTGTTTTGTTCATTTTTTAATTTGGTTGGATTTAGTTATTTAAATTATTATTCATTGGAATTACTAAGTACTCAATACTATTTTTGGACTAAATCATTATTTCGGAATTATTGTGAATTAATTCAAGGACCTTTTTGATTATATTACTGTGCTACATCAAGACTTAACACATGGACACATTCCAGGTAATTGGCACATTAGCACATTCGAGATTACAGGCACACCAACACATTCAATATTGGAATTTATTTGGATGATCACAGGAACTCATTTGGAACTCGATGCATTTTCACTTGTGATAGAACTTTTAGGATTGTTTGGGATTTAATTCACAGTACTGTAAGTTCCTTTTAAACTTTCACTTTGTATTTAGGGAAATAAATTATTTTGTTGAATTTCACTAAACTGGTCGGTTTTCGCTCTTTTCTGTTATTTAGTTTAAGACCATAACGTCGTACAACAGACATTCACATGTTAAACCCGAGGCACCATGTCAAATCACCGCTTGACCATATGCAGGTCGATAATGTTAAGACTATGGACTACAAGTGCAATGCTGAATTTCCGTTCGAAGTCATATTTCTAAAAATGGCGGCCTAATGTTAATTCCCTTATACCCCATATCGTCCCACTATACTACTTATGTATATATTGTTACGTATCGGCTCGTTTAAAGTAACAAAAGAAAAGAGTGGAGACAACAAGCTTTGTAAGTTTTAACAAAAATAATTTATTTCCCTAGAAAACACGGTGAAAAGATGAAAATATGAAATAGGACTTACGATTTGCGAAGAAAATCCAAACATTTGTCCTAGAATTGTGAAAATATATAAGTCCTATCAATAAACAGTTCTAACTGAATCTAATTTGAATCTCAAGTTGATTCCAAGATGGAGGAGGATGACGTCAGATGAAGTCTTTACACAAATGTCCAGAATTTCACGTTGAACCACAATTTGTACTGTACTGTTCAAATTTATAATAAATTTCACTGAATGTCCTTGTCCTAAACCACTTGTGTAGTTCTCCAGGGAAAATAATTATTATTTAAAAAGTAGATGAACTCCTATAGCTGTCATCTATAACAAGATGCATCTCGAGCTCTACACATGTAAAGAAAAATAAACTCTTTCCAGCACAAGAAAAATAATACCTTCTTCTCAAAGGTATAATAACGACTCTTCTTCAATGAATTAAAAACCACTCTGACCGTTTCACAGGGACCTAAGTGATTTTAAACCGAACTAAGACGTCATTTCATGCACGTGCACGAAGAACGCGTGGTTATTTCATCATCTGACAACCGCAGTACACAATGTAATCACATATACTTAGAAAATGACCTTGGCCACAACCAATCGTTTACGCCAGTTGTTTATCATCCCGGCAATCTGAAATAATGATTACGAAAGCCGACAGTCATATTAACGTTCTAAACAAACACGATGTTTCTTTCAAAAATATCAGATCACGTGAACATAATCATCATCATAATAAAATATAATGATACAAAAATGAAATAAAAAGAATCCAAATTTTAACACACAAATAATTAAACTACATGGTCGTAACAATATATATATATATATATATATATATATATATATATATATATATATATATATATATATATATATATATATACATACAATCATTGGGAAAGAGTCAAATCATTTCGTTTGCTGGATAGTTGGTAAAGTAGTCGTAATACAGCAGCAGATGGATAGAGCATTACTGTGCTGTTGTAACAGGTATAGTCAGATATCTTCATCTATTTGCTTGTTAATTAAAGATATCTCTTAATAAAAAGAAAAGGTTTGTCAGTGAGAAGAGGTATGAATTAAGTCCCCTCATTTGGAACCGCTCCGGTGGCCTAGTGGTAGAGCGTCCGCCTCGGATGCGGGAGGTTGCGGGCTCTAACCCCGGTCAAGTTATACCAAAGACATACAACAATGGTAGTAACAGCTGCCTCGCTAGGCGCTCAACATTAGGTGGTCAGTGTTAGCACTGGTCGGCCTGGTGTCAGGATAATATGACTGGGTGAGACATGATGATACATGATGCCCCAGTGCTTGACATCACTATAAGTTGTCAAACTGCAGACATCGTAGCGATATGACTGAAAAAAAAATTGTTAAATTTACGTTAAAAATCCAAATCACGCACACACACACACACACACACACACACACACACACGCTCCTTTTGATTAGGGCCTGAGGAAATGTGTCTGTGAAAGCTGAAATATCTCTTGATTGATCATTAAGAATAGTTCTATATATTTTCTTTTGATTTCCTATTCATGACTTACATAAGCGGACTGTCCATTTTATCTTGGCGGGGTTCAGCAACTGGCTTGACCAGATATTTGCTTGTTTTTCTATTGTCTTCGTTTTCCACTGTTTTCTTATTAGACGAGAACAGCTGGAAACAAAACCTTGGCGATGAAAGAGTCGGTCCACTGTTTTGCAATAATACGTATGATGCGTCATCAGTAATGAAAACATTATTGATATATCATACTGAACACAAAGAAGATCAGCGATTAGGAAGATTTAACGTTAGCAGGGTAGACTACTCTTGTGTGAAATATAAATTTGATAGGAACGACATATACGTAATAATAATAATAATAATAATAGTAATAACTATGATGATATTCGGTGCATGGCATTTGTCACACACACACATAAAACACATTTTAAAAGAAGAACCCATTTACAGGCTTCTCCTAGGTACAAAGGCCAGTAATATTTCACCTTGGAATTTCTCCACTGTGGCAATAACTGGGTCATCTTTGCTTAACAAATATATGGGGAAAGTTTCTTCCATTAAAGGTCTACTAGTGCACTCACGCGACTTTCGTTTATATTATAAATTTAACCTTCACGAAGCGATTTGTATAGGTATTATGTCATATACCTCATCATTTATGAAAATAATGACTACAGAACATCGATATTTTTTATCGTTGGACGCAAAACGCTCCTAGCTGATTTCGCGCTCGGTAATTTCCGTAAGGCAAAGCGAAAATGACTCAGTGTAGGGAACACAGCTTTCCAATTTTCATTGTAGTTACGTTCAACAAGTGGAGCCGTGTGTGAAACAAAATGGTAAAAAGGTGTATTGTTGGAGGTTGTAGCAATACAACACGAGAAGGAGTGAGTTTGCACTCATTTCCTACTAATCCTGTTTCAAGGAAACAATGGATTAAGAAGATACGAACGACAAGAAAAGACTGGACTTAGCCGACTATTGACAGGCGAGATAGTCAAGTTGTCTGTAGTGACCACTTCAGAGAAGACGATTTCGATCCCGCCTATAAAATGAAACAGTCATTTGGGATTAAGACCATTAGACGACTCCTGCCAAATGCAGTTCCAAGTGTGTTTTCTCACCAGATAACCCAGAGTACATGCACACCAGATCAACAAAAATCAAGGGTTACGGCAGGCCTAACAACACGTAGCCCGAGAGGAGCTTTCCAAAAGCGAGAGCGAGCAAGGGTAAAAAGTCTATTGATTTTAGCATGCTATAGTATTTGTTGTCAACCCTACACTCTTGACACAAATATACCTAGCTTACGAGCGATTAATGGGAGAGGGTGGTTTTAGTGGGAGGGTATTTGCAAATCGTAATAGGTCTACCCTTACCCCCCAAAGTATGAAACCTGCTTTATCATGATCTGTGAGTGTATGTGTGCAATGGTGCAAAGCCTAAATCAAAGCGATATATATATATATATATATATATATATATATATATATAGAGAGAGAGAGAGAGAGAGAGAGAGAGAGAGAGAGAGATCTTGCTACCCCCCACCCCCCTCCGCATTGTTTGGACCTCACCCTAGAAACAAATTCTTGTGGATGCCGTAGCTTGTTTTCTGTCTGTTGCTGTTTTCAACAATAATAATAATGATGTATCACAAGTTTTCTTCTCATGCTTAAATGGTGTGAATAGTTGGTATATTGATTGTGTTTAATTGTAAAGACTAATTAGTTCTGCGGCTGTGGGAGTAAATTACCTTCCTTGCTTAGATATACACTATTGTGTCAGTGGATCCTGGTCTAGGTTGGAGTCACACCCACAACCCATCGATTGCAAATGTGAATAGTAATGTTTGTTCGATGTGGAAAGTATATTCACAATGTGCACAGAATCATAGAAGGTAATATAAAAAGAATTTAGCCTTTAATATTGTTTATGATGTAAACTTCTAATGCTGCTCGATTTATTTATATCTTTTTGTTAGGTGTTGAAAGAGCCATTATCATCTCATACGCTCAACTTGAGGGACCTCCCGACATTGCGTCACTTCCGGAAATCCGATTTTTCACCGGAAGTGTATAAATATTTCCGGAGAGTTTTCCGTAAAACATCGATGTATGCTCAAATAATCTTAATTTTCTTCTCTGTGAGTTAAAACCTACATCTAAAATGCACATTTCAGAGTTATTTAGCGAAAAATGAACATTATGATATGTGTATTAGACACTAGTAGACCTTTAAACTGAGATTATTTCAAATGTCTCGAGAAAACTAATAAATTTGCAGGGAAGGGTCTTTTTGTCTACGGTCATATTTAATAGCTTGTCGCGGAGATGCTACTTCAGTCAGTAATAATACAAGGGAAGGTTTACCCCAAAATATGACAGTCATCAGCGGATGTAATTGTTACTGGAACTGAAATCTATCTAGGTAGGGAAAACAAGTTGAAAAGAAGGCAAACGTGGAAGTCACGTGATTAATCTTCAAATGTAGAAGGCTGAATATAGAAGGTTTGCAGTGATATGTCTGTTTAATTGTTTGTGCTTACCACCCATTATCTCTCGCAGATAATGGAATCTCACCTAAAGCCAAATTAATATATTGCGCACGACTCATGAATTCCTATCTGGCAATTATCTTGTAGCTTTTGTCATGTTATTCTGCCTGGAATATGTATATAGTGCAAAAAACGAGAGAATATGTCGATGAAGGTTAGGCCATCTTAATTTATGAATCAGTGTAACAGATGAATGTATCTAAAGGTGACTTAAACCTATTACAAGAGAAATCAGATTTATATGCCAAAAGAGGGAAGGACGGAAAGACAGAGCATCGTACAAAAAGTACCTCGTCATTTTGCCGCAGTTAACCCAGAATTGACACAAGGAGGAGAAAAATTATAAGTTTCTGTCTGGAAATAAAAGTTACCCCTTTCTTTTACATTATTTCTAAAATATTAAATATTTGTTAAAACTAGGCTTCATTCAAATATACTCTCATATGACTCCGAAGGATATAGGCCGAGCATGATTCTGGTAAAGGTTTGCAAGAGCATTCGCAATTAAATGTTATTCATTTTCTTTTACTTGATTTTTTTTCTTCTATCTGATAAATACACCGTTTATACCGCAAACTCCACCAGCACATTTTACGTGTAATTGATAACTGTAAGCATACTAACTGTGTAGTTTAAATATAGAATAGTTTTTGGAAAATTCATCGAGTTAGTGTCATAGTCTGATGATTTGGAAACTTTCACGCAGAAGCAAAACTCGTAATTCATATTCATATTTCATATGGTTGATCTAACAGATAAAAGTGTGAACAGTGTACTTTATCCAAGTTTATGTTTTTATTATGAACGCTGACCAATCTGACAACCAATCAGCGAAAGTCTCGTTTGGAGTTTTCGATTGTGTGCAGAGACCTTTACAAGACCATTGCATGGAGCAAATCGCACGGATTCACGCTCCTACTCTACCTTCCTAATGTTAAACTACTCTCACGAACAGTGTTCTTTTTACTAACAACTATGAGAATCATTTTCCTCTGACCATGATCGAGTCAAATTATCAAGTACAACATTTCTGTTTTTGGTACAATCCATGTGTTACGGGCTAAAACTATACTGATTACATTTACAGAGGACGGGATTCAGGAAACGAGTTTCGCTTTTTCCGCGTTCAAAACATACACTGTGTTGAGGTGATTATTTGAATCTTAACTGAATGAAATACACTCTCTGAGGGAGAACGGGTTTTAGTTTATAAACAAATTATCTGTTAGTGACACTAGAGCAGCGATAGCACGTGTTCTATTCTTGGTTTTGTTCACTCTAGTAAATTTTGGGTGCGCTGTGTACAGTTTCACGTGCCTAGCTAACCTATTCACTCGTGCGTGAGGAACAGCGTAATGGAAATCAACCTAGATGATATATATGTTATCTCCTCTGATGTCAATATTGATTCCCCAGTTGTTCATTACTAATATGACAAATATGTAAACTATTCTTCATTGTCATGCATTTAGCGCAATTTACGACATTTTGCTGCTTTAAATGATAAAGTAAATTTAGGTATTTGAAGTTTTCTATTGCAGATAGCATGGCTTTGAGGGAGAAACAAAGAGAATGTTGGAGGAGTGGGTGTTTGAGATGGTTGCCAGTATTTTTGCCCTTTAACTGCAGTATGTTGGATGGGCTGAGATTAATAATGTTTCGGGTGGGAAATAATCGAGTCGAAAAATTTCATGGGGGGTGGGGGGTGGCACAGGGGCTCGTTACAAAGAAAATTAGGAGTATCCGTCAATGAATCTAGGGCTGAGGGGTCTGACCTTAACTATATAACAAGGGAAGACACGAGTCCGTACCCCTCGGTAGTTCCAACCCTGCAAGTTTGTCCTATTTTCGTCTGCTAATTTCCAACTTAAGCCAGCCGTAATCAAGAATAATTCAATTTTCAAAACAGCTCGACACACGTAGTTCAGTTCGTTACATATTAGAGAAAATTGCACATTTGTTCCCAGAATTTGACGGGTAGGAAGTGTCGTTTACATTCGGATAGTTTCACCATTGACCGAACAGGTTGTTCGGATTTTTACCTTTAACGATCCCCTCTGGTGGGTGGGGGGAACACACAATATGTGTTATCAAGCAACATAACGTAAGACGTGACGGTTTGAGGTATGCATTAAAACAGTAGAATTGCAATTTCAATAATGAAGATAAATAAAACTTATTAGAAAATACACAAGCATAAAGTGAAAGAAAGTTTTACCTTCCATCAATAGTCCACCTTCGTGGTATCAGTGAGGCAAACTGCTCGGACATTTAGGTTTTATATGGTGTAACCATGTAACATCTGGCCAGCGTGCTTC
Organism: Megalonaias nervosa; assembly: GCA_016617855.1. Classification (NCBI taxonomy): domain Eukaryota; kingdom Metazoa; phylum Mollusca; class Bivalvia; order Unionida; family Unionidae; genus Megalonaias; species Megalonaias nervosa. The sequence continues at coordinate 46,438 of JAECUM010011534.1, read as the reverse complement.
GTTCCTGAACTTTTGATACAGACGACGAACAAAATATGTCAATAAAATTGATTCAATTAGTAGACCGTACAATCATAAATGAGGGTTATGACATGAGCAACATCTGGTAAAGTAGACGGACACCGATGCACGGCTGGTCGCGAAATCAATCTGTGACGCAAATATAGAATTAATAAACATGTCTATGGGAGATGAGGACCAGAACCTCAACTACACCACAGAAGCTACTGTTACTGATACTAACATTTCTTAGACTATTAAAAGTACTACTATCACTAACGATTATTTAATAATAATAATAATAATAATAATAATAATAATAATACTTGCCATTCTCACACATGCGACAGAGAAATCTAGCTGTTTTGCTAACCTTACTTTCCTTATCTCAGTCTGGTTGTTTCAGTCAGGTCGTCTCAACCATGGTGTCCACGAGCCAGGAATTACATTTAAAAAAAGAAACCCTTGTCGTCTTCTGCTGTGTCTAATGGAGTTGTTCTGAAATCAAACAATAACAACAACAGATATATAGCACAAAAAAAAACCAAAAAAAAAAACAAAAAACCAAACATATCGCAACTTAAGGTCTCTCCATCTCTGAGAACACGCCATATAAATTATTTTGAGACAGACAGACAGGCACACCAAGTCGAGCTATTTGGTATTATGATTAAAGCTATAGGTTAGTTCCACACAGTATGGAGAATTTTATTCTATTTGTAGGCCTAACTCGGTAAATTTTCAGATCAGCGCCAATAAATGTAGCTTAAAGTGCTTAATTAGTTTTAAATACTTCGTGTGAAACGAATTAGATACTGTTAGCTACATTTAATGACGCTGACCTGAAAAATTACTGAGCTACAGATATATAAAATTTGCGATGCTGTGTGGAACGAACTATGACAGAAAACACAGGCACACGGACTATACACATCACTGACTATAAAAATAAAAATCTGAACTCTCTCTCAAGAGTTACCGCAAAGACCGTAACAACTAGAAATGTGTTATATAAGACCTGCCTTATTGAAACTTCGTCAAACTCCCCCAAACTGCGCCATTTAAATCAAATATTGTATACAAATAAAAAATTCTCACTTAGGAATCAGAGTGGCTCATTCGTCAGTCCAAGTGCTATTCCGCGAGATTTCCATGTAGCGTATTACACTAGCATTTCCATGTAGCGTATTACACTAGTATTCCCATGTAGCGTATTACACTAGTATTTCCATGTAGCGTATTACACTAGTAACAGCAACACTTGCCATATTTCCCAGAAAGAAAATAGTAATTTTCCAAGAATGCCATGGATTAGAAACCTCCTCCGTCACTACACACTTAGAACTGTACAGTATTGTAATGTATCGTACCGTCGCCTACCATAGAACTTTTTCCAAATAAAAATTGATGAAAGTTAAAAGTATGAATTGCTTATTATTATTTTCATATGACACCCATCGATTAAATGTGATAATACAGTAATAATATTAAATGGTTTTATGTTTCTGTTTTGTCATGAGTAGAAGTTGTTTACTTACGGTCGACAGGTCGCCCCATTGCCCTCATTAACATATTAGTATAAATGCCCAGTACTGTATTTTGAACAACAATAGCACGTAGCTCGAGACGTTCGTTGCACAATACTTGTAACATCTAACAATTTTACTGTTTTTGTTTTTCTTGATTTTTTTTCTCTTTTCTAAGAGCGGCATATATAGCTAGATTCTACGTAGATAATTATTCAAATTTTCATAAGAGTGTAAAACCTAATGCCCTTTAAATACAGTGAGAAGCAATAATAGTACCTGATGAATGATACTGTGCTTTGAATCTGTTAACTAAATTACAAAAGTGCGGGGTGATTTTAATTTAATTGGAAAAAATTGGGTGAGAAAATAATCCATGTCAGTGTTTGTATCAAGACAAGGAAATCCCAGTCGAAGGGATACATTAGAAGAAGTATAGTAGAAGAAAGGAAAGATTTGCCTAAGAATAAAGCAGTGATCAGAGGGTGAGGTTTGATATGGTATGAAAGTCCACTAACCTTTTCAATCGGTAGATTTCACGTGACAGCCTGTCCAACAGCTGTTTTTCTTATATAATATGACCAGTTGCAACCGGTTTAATACACACTATTTCATAATCTCAGTCGGTTTACCGCAATTTGCACTTAATGCATTTGAATCACTACATGTTTTGTTATGACAGCAAATCTGTTAAGTTTCTAAAACCAAATAGGAAATTATATTAAATATCGTAGTGTTTGTTTCAAACAGTATCTTGGAGGAGTTTACAAGAAACTTTAATGTAGCTGTGAAAAGTGTTTTCTTTTGGTTACAGGACCCTATTGTATTTTATTTCCAAATCACATGCGTTAATCATTTAAACTTTATTAACTAATATGCAGCTATTTATTTCATAACAGATACATGATGCACATGAGATACATGATACATCAGATACATGATGCACATGAGAAGAAATAAATTACAAAGCACAATAGATACTGATAATTTCTCTAGTGCGTGATATTAGACTCACCAAATAATTTCGGTCCGAATAGTTCAATATGCTGTGGATACTGCATTTAAAAAAAAAAACCTTGTAATTGGTTCTAGGCTACAATCATTCTATGAAAATGAGTAGCGAACAACTAGAAATGGCAAAATGATCTATATCATATATTCTTTCAATCCAAGCATGACTAGAATCCAAACATGACTAGAATCCAATGTTCTTTTTCGTATCTGATGTCGTCAGTGATGACGTCCATACAAGAGCATCTGTAATAGTAGTAGTAGTAACAAAAGTGAAGGCGAAGAAGAAAAATGCTGTAACGACAGCGACGATAAAAATGTTTACAAAGAGGAAGAAGAGTCATTTTAGCGACAAAAAGAACAGAGACGGGGACCCGTGTGGCCAGCGGTCTAACGCGCTCTCCATTACCGATCACTGCCATCTCACATCTATCCACGTATGTTCTAGTCTTGGGATCGGTCAATGTGGGTATGTGAGAATGCTGCTAGTAACTTCCCGTGAGTCGGTGGTTCTTAACGGGATTTTCCAGGCTTCTTCCTCTATCTAGCTGGGAAATGACGTTAAACCTAAAACAACAACAAGAACATAGAAAGAAGAAAGCGAGAAGGGAGAAACTGAGGAGGAAAATAACAGCAGTCAAGATAAAGAAGAAAAAAATAATCAAAACGGTGAAGACAAAGACGACGAAGAGGATGAGGATGGATGCTGCTGGATAGCGCATTTCCTGGGAATTCAGATGTTAGGTTGCTTAGTCAGGTTATTCTTAGAATCTAGTATTTTGTCAGTCTAGTATGCTTAAAACAGATTAAATAAAAACAAAAGACTCAAAAGGCAGTTTTTAACTTTTCTTGTAGTTTATTTAAGCACAATGACTCTTGTCATTGACGATGAAATAGAGGCGAAATGCTTTAAAACCAATGACTTTTCAGCAAAATTTATGACCAATGACATTGCTAAGTGTAAAACTCGCTCACTGCCGATACTTTAGAAGAGAGTATACTTGATGTAATAAACACATGATTTCTAAACTAAAATTATTTTGTTTTGTTTTTTTATGTTGTCTAATATAAATTGTGAAATATATGCATGTTTCATAGTTGTTGGAAAATATAATAATATAATGAAAAAATATATAATATAATGACGAGATTTTGGATGCCCTTAATTGTTCATACAGAAAGAAGGAAAGCTATGTAATGTTTTGTAAGATCTAAAACATGCAAAGGGAAGAGAAGATTTGGTTATAAAAAAAATTAAGTTTTTTGGATTGGTTTATATCAGTAGTATATTGATGGGATTTAATTAGCTGAAAAACAAAAAGGAGAAATAAAATTTAAAAAAGGGCCAATATCACCTGGTCGTGTTCTTGTAAATTAACAAAAAAGGTTTGTAATAATCTGTTGAAGCTGTAGCTACACCACGGACGTTAATTGACATGTATAGAATCAATTGTATTTTCATCGTGTTTTGCTGAATGCAAGTGATACACAATAGATGTTTTAGAAGAATATGTAATCCAGATATAAACAAACTCTCAGAATGAAATAAATTTTAAAAATCTGTTATGTTAAAAATGGTGCAAATTGTATTACACATAAATTTTTGCAACACATCATGATCTAATTTGAAAGAATAAGGACGCGTTGTTTGGAAGAAAACAATATTTTCAGATTTTGGGGACAATATGAAAACATTCTACAGGCAAATGTAACTCTATTTTACATTAAATCCATCAGTAGCATTAACACATTTTACTCCTAAATACAAAACAATGACTACAGTAGTAACTATGCTGGGAGGAGAAAAAAAATAACGACCTCGTAGTGACTGGAAGCGATACTCTTCTTGAGTACTTTGATCGTAAAGGAGCTGGCGTGAAAAGAATATACAGAGGACAAGAGATTGGAAGAGTGTCATGGCTACACTGCAGAATTCAACGATCGAAGGCAGTTGACATCTTAAATGAAAGATTTAATAACCCTTCTGAAATGATTGCGCAGTCTACTTATTATTAGCACAGAACCCGAATAACATTCTTCTAAAAGAGAGATGGGTACCGACATTGTAGCCATTACAGCTTTTTACGCTTGATTTTCGGAGGATGAGCTTGCATTGTGTTTTGATACTGTGTAAAAAGGAGAGGAGAAAGTGATCAAAATGTTTTGTTTTTCACAGATACAGTAATGTTTCTTGAGAAACCCACCAGGATGCTGTTTGAAACAAACCCTACGATATTTAATATAATTTCCTATTTGGTTTCAGAAACTTAACAGATGTGCTGTCATAACAAAACATGTAGTGATTCAAATGCTCAAGTGGCAATCGTAGTAAACCGACTGAAGTCATGAAATCGTGTGTATTAAATCGGTTGCAACCGGCCATATGATGTAAGAAGATCAGCAACTGGATAGGATGTAACGTGACATTTACCGATTGAACAATTTAGTGCCCTTTAATGCAGTATCAAACTTCACTCTCTGGTCATTGCTTCATGCTTATGCAAATCTATCCTGTCCCCTATTACACATCAACTTCAAAGCTTTTGTATATATGCAAGAGGTTGTTATGTATTATTATAAACTAAATGTTAGTTATAGTAGTACTTACAATAGTCTAAGTTATGTTAATATCTGTAGCAGAAACATGTGTGGTATAGTTGAGGTGGTGGTCGTCTTGTCCCATGGACCGGTGTATTAATTCTACATTTGTGTCACAGATTGATTTCGTGACCAGCCGCGCATCGGTGTCTGTCTACATTACCAGATGTTGCTTATGTCATAACCATCATTTTTGATTGGACAGTCTAATAATCCAATCAATTTTACTGACATAATTTGTTCGTCGTATGTATCAGAAGTTCAGGAACGAAGCACAGCTGGCCAGTTGTCACATGGTCACACTGTATAAAAGCTAACTTTCCTAGCAGTTTACCTCACTGTTAACTCAAAGCTGAACCATTGGTAGCTGAAAGGAAATCAAGGTAGGTCTACTTAAGGCGCTATAGTACGACTCTCTTTCACTTTATGCATGTGCATTTTCTAATACGTATTTGTATATTCAACAATGAAATTCCAATTTCACTATTTTAATGCATGTCTCAAACCGTTACGTTTTAAGTTAGGTTGCTAGATAACAAATTTCACGTGTCCCCACAATGAAATTTATGGACTTGATTGTTTCCGGCCAGAAATATTATTAATCTCAGCATATCTCCAAAGCTGCAGTTCAAAAGAAAGAGAACTGGCAAGCAACCCACTCATAAAGTCCCTGCACATATGTTTTTGTCTCTCTCTCTCTCTCTCTCTCTCTCTCTCTCTCTCTCTGAAAGCCATGCTATGTGCCATGTGCCATAGAAAATTTGAAATAACTAAAATTTACTTTATCATTTAAAGCAGCAAAATGTCGTTAATTGCGATTAATGCATGACACTGAAGAATAGTGAAATATTTTTTTAAAATCTATACGAAGTCTCGAACAACGGGGAAATCAATTCAAGTGCATGCATCAATCAGGCAGAGGAGATAACATGTATATCAGTTATGGTGATATCTGTTACGCTGTTCCTCTCGGAAATGCGAATAGGGTAGCAAGGGATATGAAACTGCATACGGTGCAACCAAAATTGACAAAATCAGCTTTAGAATACGTGCTGCCGCTGCCCTACTGTCACTAATATATAATTTGTTTACAAACTAAAATCATGTTCTCCCTTAGAGAATGTTTTAAATTAAATTAAGATCCAAATAACACAGTACATATTTTAAACCAGAGAAAGTGAGTCTCGTTTTCAGAATCCCGTCATCTGTACATCCAGTCACTACTGTTTTAGTCCGTAACTCATGGGCGCCACCAGAACAAGTGACTGTGATGATTTGGCTGGGCCATGATCAGATGAAAACGGTTTCCCATAGTTACAAGCAAAAAGAACAACGCTCGTCAGAATAGTTTAAAATTAGGATTGGTAGAGTAGGAGCCTGAATCCGTGAGATTTGCGCCATACATGGATCTTGTAAAGGTCTCTGCACTCAATCGTAAAATCCCAAACTAGGCTTACCACAATTTGATAATATTGCTAACTGGTTGACAGGTCGGTCAGCATTCCTAAGAAAAAACGTAGACTTTGGAAAAGTACACTGTTTACACCTTTATCGTTGGGATCAGTCACATCAGACATTAGAAATAATATAAAACAAAGTCTTAATATTATTTGCAGACAGAAACAGCAGAAAAATGAAGAAGCTATTCATTCTTCTCTTCCTTGTGTCAATTCTTAGTTTAATTCCGGTCGAAGGACAAGCAGGTAAGTTTTGCACGATGCACCATCTTTCTGGCGTTTTGTCTATTGTATATGAATCTGTCTCTCTGTTAATAAGTTGAAGTCAACTTTAGAGACATTCACCTGTTATACTGATTCATGATTTAAGATGGCCTGACCTTCATCAAAATGTTCTCTCGCTTTTGTGCTATATACAGATTCCCGGCAAAAACTAACATGATAAAAGTTCAAATCTAATAATTGCTATATATTAATTCATGAGTCATACGCAATAGATTCATCTGCCTTCAGATGAGATTACGTTATCTGCGTGAGATAATGGGTGGTGAGCACGAACAATTACAAAGACAAGAACAGCAAACCAACTCTTCTCAGCATGCTGCATCTGAGAGACTAATCAAGTGACTTCAACGTTTGCAGTCATTTCAACGTGTTAAACCTACGTAGATAAATTTTCAGCTCCAGCCACAATTACATCGCTGAAAATAGGTGTCCGCTATAATTTGGGGTAAACCTTCCTTTGTATTGTTACTGACTGAAATATGATCCCTTCGATAATCATAAAATTTGACTGTGAACATAGGTCCCCTCCTTGCAAAATCGTTATATTTCGAGACACACGGACCATCTAAAATTATCTCAGTTTTAAAAGGGAAGAAACATTCCCCATATATTTATTACAATGATCACCGAATGATTGCCACCTTAGAGAAACTGGTCTGCAAACTGTACCTATAAACACCATCGCCACATAAATCTCACGCATTTCGTTACATATATATATATATAGTCAAACCAGTTGATAGTTGCAACCCACGAAGGAACGAATATTTGGTCTTTGTACCCGAGTGACGCCTCTAAATGGGTTTTTCCTTTTAAAATTGGTTTTAGACAAATAACATGCATCAAAGTTCATTATTATTATTATTATTATTACAGCGTGTATGACTGTTATCTATCAAATTTATATTTCACACAAGAATGCTCTGTTCACGCTTTATAATGAAGAAAGGCAAAAGGAAAACAATAAGAAACAAGTCAATATCTGGACAAGCCAGATGCTGAACTGGCCAGAATAAATAGACAGTCGGACTATGTGTGATGCCTTGGAATCAAAGGAAATTAACAGAAGTAGTGTATGGCTGTTCTTAATGACCCATGAAGAGATACTTCTGCCTTTCCAGACACACTTTAGATGCTGAATGACCTCAATCACTAATCAAAAGCAGGGGATGTGATTCAAATCTTTTCAAATGGACAAATCTTTTTCTTAAGAGGTAGCTTTAGTTCACAAGCAAATAGATAAAGATATCTAACCATACCCATCACACGTGCAGAAATAAATCTACAACAATTACGATAACACGATAACTTTAACTTCCATCTAGCAAACGAATTACTTTGACTCTCCACCCAATTATTATAGACGTGTATGTGTGTACGTGTTTGTGTGATAACGTCTTTGTAGAATAACACCTATAGAATATACATTTAAGAGTTGTAATCCATGCCAAAGACGAATTGACCACGTGCAGTGAGTTGCGCATGCCCTTTGCTCTCATGCATCTTCACCGTAATTAACCTTATCTGGTTGGATCTATGCATCCAAGGAAAGATAACCCTAACCTCTTTGTTTGCTCTATGGGAATAATTTTAAAACTATAATGTAAGATATATAAATTTCTTTTCTAAATAGAAATGCATTGGGATTGTACAAAAAGCTGAGCGCTAAATTTATTTGCCTCGGCTTTCATTGTTGCTAAGACCGAATTATAGATGCATCCAAACACATTTTGCATTCTGCGTCGAGTGCATTATAACTCTCTGACCTGTTTAATTTTATATGTCTAAAGTTAAATCATGCTGATAATGACTTTGACTATGAGATGATGACCATATGCAGAGAACATCAATGATATTTTTGTATTCCAGGTCAAAAGGGTGATAAAGGTTTTAAAGGTCGGAAAGGTTTGGCTGGTATTCCTGGTCCAAACGGTAGTCGAGGTAATAATGGGTTTCCTGGTCTTCCTGGTCCTCCTGGTCGTCGTGGAGTTCCTGGTCGAAATGTTTAATCCCAGACCAGGCTCAACACCTATTCCTCCCATTCCTTGATATACTGCTATTAAAATTCATGCTGATACACCTTCTACTCTCATCAGAATAATAGAACTGAATTTTAGAAGAGATGAATCCTTATACTGTTTTTATTCTTCTGAGTGTCAATAATAGTTTGGTAAGTTCCTTGTATACGGTATATACTGTTGGTATGAAGAACCGTCTTGGGCTTGGCTACGATTTTAGACTTTCATTAAAGCAATAATGTATGGAATCAAGCTGATTTCTCTGTCATAATGTTAATACGGATTGTCAAATTATTTGAATCTTTGAATTTTAAAGCTAAACTTCTGCATCCAAATACTGTTTTCCTGCGTTTTATCTTTACTTTTCTTTTCTCTTTTTCGTTTGTTTACTTATCATTTCTCCCTTGTGTTCCATGTATATCCTTCGGACAGGTGTGTGTATGCAAATACTATTATTACTGAAAACCATTATTACTAAAAACCATTATTACTTAAAACCATTATTCACATTCGAAACTACCAAAGTCAAACTTTTTAAGGTTTCATGTCAGCTGACTCCTTCTGGAATAGTTTGGTAAGAAGCTCTGTACACAATAGCATATCATGCTTGAGACATGCACTGATAAGCGATATCACTAGTCCGTGCTATTCTTCAAATAAATCTTTGACATCTGCTAAGAATCAAACGGATTCAAATGTGCACTTTCTTGATAGAGTTTTGGATTGCTGTTTATATTTATTGCACCCTTTAGCTTTCACGTGCGAATTACTTTAAAGAAGCATTTGCTTTAATATCTTTCAAAAGAACAATGATTTCATAAGAACAATGATTTCATAAGAAGCATGATTTCATAAGAACAATGATTTCAAATGAACAATGATTTCATGAGAACAATGATTTCATAAGAACAATGTTTTAACGAGAACAATGATTTCATGATTTCATAAAAACAATGATGTCATGAGAACAATGATTGCATGAGACATGCCCAATACGATTATTTTGCTTATCTTTTATCTCTTTTTCTTTATGTCTAGCAAATTACCTATTCGCTTGCTTGTTTACTTCTCTCTCTCTCTCTCTCTCTCTCTCTCTCTCTCTCTCTCTCTCTCTCTCACCCTAGTCATGAAAGTATATCATTTTGATTCCTCATCGACTGTGAAAAAGATGATACAGTGTGAAATGTCTGGAACCCTAAATCAATAGTCTTTAACCAGTATTATTGCTGATTACTTTAAATTTTCATTCAAGAATATGAACGTTACCTCCGTGATTTCATTTAGCCTTGTAAGTCTATTTTCAGCTCAAAAGTATATGAAAGACATTAGTTTTTTTTTTTTATATTTGAGGCGAGGTGTGAACTTTGTTAAATAGAACCAAATTCGGAATATGGAGTGTCATATGCCCTTCAAAAGGGATAATAATTGCTAAGAAATTATTCAACGAAAGTTCTGCAGATATATTTCAGGGGCGAAATACTATCAAACACAAACTCTTCAAAAAGATTCGCATTCCTGAATTGATGCAACATTCTTTCCTCCTCAACTATACTGGCAGACATCAATGTAAAAGCGTTTTAAGACTCCCTGTTCCTCACAACGTTCTAACACACACACACACACACACACACACACACACACACACACACACACACACACTCACACACGCGTGCGCGCGCTAACTCCCTTGCCAATTACGATCACTAATAGGTCTGACATATTTCATTTAACGAACCTCATTCGCCCTTTCTATGTCACATCCATCTAGCTGCTACTAAAACGAAAGGTGTCAAATAGCTAAGCTAGAAGGAAAAATGGGAAGAGGACTTTTCCTAAAGTTGGCATGTCTGTTTTTATAGTTTCCTCCCCTAATTCGTGGCACTGATCTTTATTATTTTCCCAATCCGCAACATCTGCCAACTCCTTTGTATATTCTATACACACCGGGCACCGGTTTCAATTAACTTATGATCTTTCACTTGTTACGTGACAAGGGCTCGTACTCAGTAACAAAGAAAAGAGTGAAAGACAACAAACTTTGTATATTTTAACAAAATAATTTATTTCCCTAGAAAACAATGTAAAAATTGGTAAATAGGACTTACGGTTTGTGAATATAATCCAAAATTTAATCCTAAGAATGAAAAACACAAGTCCTATCACTTAATAGTTCTATTAGAATCCAAGTTCGAATCTCGACGACACGCAAATATGGAAGGCGATGACGTTAGATGTATGAATATCAACAATTCCTCAATTGAATCACAGTTTTTGTTTCCAAATAATTCCAGAATAAATTTCCATGAATATCTTTCAGAATTTTTTATAAAAAGGTCAACTTGTTGAGTTTCCAGGAGAATAAATTATTAAATCCAAAAATCAGATGAAAAACAAACAATCTGGCAAGAAATAAAAAGAAACACCTTGTTCCTTCAAGATGTTAAAACGACTCTCCCAGAAGAATATTAAGAATGCGTATTTAAACCCCAAAACATCATTTCAAGTCTCGCGAGATGGGTCATGTGGTCTCTTACTACAAGAAAAACTATCACGTACGCCAGTGTAGCCCCACTTAAGAACCAATCACAAAAAAGCGTTGTTACACATGGTGATCACGCAATCAAAGTATGGCCCTAATACTGACCAATCATTTTAACTGCCTGTTTACGAAGTTCCCAACCTAAGACGAACTAGGTTAACTAAAAATAATTCTCATGTAACACTTTTACGTCTTAAATAAACAACATTTAGTAAAAGAAAATATCTAATTACTGAAAAAGAATTTTGAATCCTTTCAATAATCATTACAATAAAATGTAATGAAACAAAACTAAAATAAAAAGAATTTTAAAACTAACACACAAGCAATTTAATTACATATACGTAACACTTCTCCCCATAAAGAAAAAAGAAAGATTTATATAATAAAGCTTTCTTTTTACCATATGTAAATTATACATGCGGTAAACAAAATTACATAAGAATTCTTATAAATTATATAAAGTGTATATGAAATAATATTTCTATACACGGGAAAGTGCATCTGCAATCAAATTGTCTTTTCCTTTGATGTGCCTGATGTTGAGATTATACTCTTGCAAAAACAAACTCCACTTTAATAATCTTTGATTTTTATTTTTCATCTTGTCGATGAAAGTGAGGGGGTTGTGATCACTATACACAACAACCGGAGAAGGAGCTGAGCTAATGTAAACCTCAAAATGTTGTAATGCCAAAATTAAAGCCAAACATTCCTTCTCGATTGTTGAGTAATTTCTTTGGTGCTTATTTAATTTCTTAGAGAAATAGCACACTGGGTGATCAATATCATTTCTGTCTTCTTGAATCAATACTGCTCCAACCCCAACAATACTTGCATCCACAGATAATGTAAAAGACTGATTGAAATTTGGAGCTGTTAAAACCGGCGCACTTTTGAGTATGGCTTTTAACCTATCGAAAGCTTCCTGACATTTTTCAGTCCAGAGAAACTTGTTTCTCTTACTTAACAAATTTGTCAGAGGTTCAGCAATATTGGAAAAATTGGAACAAAACTTTCGATAGTATCCGGCCATACCCAAAAATCGCATTAATTGCTTTTTACTGACAGGCTCAGGAAAATCAGAGATAGCCTCCACCTTAGCATCAATAGGTTTAACTTGACCATGTCCCACAATATGTCCTAGGAAAGTTACACAAGCACGGCAGAACTGACATTTAGATAAATTGGGTGTAAAAATTGGCATCAGTGAGTCTTTCAAAGAATTTCCGAATCGTGGCTAGATGTCCTTTCCAGGTGTCGTTGTAGATGATGACATCATCAATATAAGCATCACAATTATCTAGACCGGAAGTAATCATATTCATCAAGCGTTGAAACGTACTTGGAGAACCCTTCATCTCAAACGGCATTACTTTATATTGATAGAGTTCATCTGGAGTCACAAGCGCCGAAATTTCTTTCGCTCTTTCCGTAAGTGGAATTTGCCAAAATCCTTTCAGAAGGTCAAATTTGGTGACATACTTGGCATTTCCAATTTTATCAATACAATCATCGATCCTTGGTAATGGAAATGAATCTGTTTTAGTCACGCTGTTCACCTTCCTATAATCAGTGCACATACGGAAAATTTTATCCGGTTTCGGAACAAGTATGCATGGTGAACTCCAATCACTTTTAGTGGGCTCTATAAAATCGTTCTCCAACAAATACTGAATTTCCTTTTTCAAGTATTCCTGTTTGAGAGGGTTCATCCTGTATGGGTGTTGTTTCACAGGTTTTGAATCTACAATTTCAACGTCATGAAAAATTTTGTTTGTCCTCGTAGGAATATCCGGAAACAAGTGCTCATTTTCGAATAATAACTGTTTAAGTTCATTTCTTTCTTGTTGTTGCAAATGTAAAAGTTTCTGGTCTAGATCTTTCATAATTTCCGAATTCAGAAGATTTGCTGCTCCAAGATCAACGGCGTCCAATTGAATTTCTTCACTTAAATCCTCAGTTTGTGGGACAGGTACAACTAAATTATTTGTATAATTTACTTGGCTATCTCTTTCAATATAGTAGTACTCCATTAATTTATTTAGACCTGAGTACTATTATTATAATTTAGCTCATTCATTTTCTTCTTTACTTTGTAAGGGCCGTAAAATCTAAATTGAAGAAAATTTTGAAGAATGAGCAAGAGAGAATGAACTCTATTACAAGACTCAAATATTCTCTCAAGTAAAATTTTGTGAAACCATAGTTTCACTTTTGACTTGAATTGCAGAGCGCCAAATTGAAGCATAACATGCTGGAAAAGTCCAGGCATGAAATTTTACCTTTGACCTGATTGGACAGATTTGGGAAGGCCAAAATGAGTAAAAAGCTTTATCAAAGCTTTAACTATAATATTCTTCAAAGGAATTGCCTCTGGGAATTTTGTTGACGCACACATAATGGTCAACAAATATTGGTTGCCTGACTTGGTCTTAGGTAAGGGACCAACACAAACTACCATAATTCTGCTAAATGGTTCGTCAAATGCAGGAATTGGTTGCAGATGAGCCTTAGGTATCTTCTGATTGGGTTTTCCTACCATTTGACAAGTGTGACAAGATCTACAAAATTTACAAACATCACTTTTGATTTTCGGCCAGTAAAAGTGAGTCAAGATCTTGTTATAAGTTTTATTTATCCCTGAATGACCAGCCAGAGGAGTTTCATGGGCCAAACTAAGTATTTCCTGTCTGTAAGATTTTGGAACTACAATCTGATAGTTCACTGACCACTCGTCATTAGCAGGTACCTCGGGAGGTCTCCATTTTCTCATAAGAATTCCATTTTTAAGGAAATAACAGACAGGTACTTCAGTTGCTTCAGTTTCACTAATGGTCCTCTGAAACAAACAGGAGATCTCAGGATATTTTTCCTGTTCGACGACAAGCGATTATCGTTTATCACCCTGATTAGATAAAAGAGAATGAGTGTTTAAAAGAGGATCACTGTGATCAATACTACCTGATTGATCCAACTTAGAAGTGAAAGTGACCTCATCAAAAGCCTGACCAATACATGTGTCAGCTAAAGGAATGTCTTCCTTATCAAAATCATTCTCAAGAGCTTTCTTTGCCATAGCTCTGGTAACTGAACAAGCTGGATATAACTCAGGGTATTCTTTTCCAATTGGATCAACTTTCTGATCCAAAGAAGGCTTGTCAGTTACAAGTGGATTAACCACAACCTTGTCTCCAGCTAGGTCGTTGCCTAGCAACAACTGAATGCCCTCAACGGGTAGGTTAGACACTATACCGACTGTCACAGGTCCTGAAACTAAGTCTGATGACAAATTTACAGAATGGAGAGGAACATTAACAAAGCCGCACTCTATTACCTGAATGAGAACACTCTCTTTAGAACAGGACTTCTCAGAAGAAGGCAAAATACCTGACACTAAAAGACTCTGAGAAGCTCCTGTATCCCTTAAAATTTTAATAGGGATAGGATTGGCCGAATCACCCAAGAGTGATATAGAACCCTTCGACATGAATGGTTCATAATTTTCCGTAATAAAATCAGACTGGGGTTTAAGAGACCCAACAAATGTATTGCTTTCAATACATGACCGTGTCCTTGACCTCTTGGAAATAAGAGCATTTGGGATAGGTCCATCTTGATTCTGTTGCCTATATTTCAATTTAAAGTAATCAGAAATGACGTGTCCTTTTTTTTGCAATAGGTATACGTAGGCAGAGACAAGGATTTTGAATCAAGTTTATCAGAAGCTTGCTTTTTAGAAGTTCTGCCAGATTGAATTTTAGGAGGAGTCGTATTAGGCTGAAATTCCTTTCTACCAGTAGACTGCTGAGTAAATGATTTGCCTACAACGGGAACTTTATGAGTTAAGGAGTACTCATCGGCAGCAAGAGCAGCATTTTCCAAGGTTTCAATCTTATGCTCTGCAAGATGATTCTTAATATCATTAGGAACACAGTTTTTGAACTCTTCAAGTAACACAAGTTGTTCAAGACTTTCATAATCATGTTCAACTTTCTTGGCTAAGCACCATCTCTTAAATAACTGTTCTTTTTCTCTAGTAAATTCGACATAAGTCTGTCCAGCTTCCTTTTTATAGTTCCTGAATTTTTGCCGATAAGCCTCAGGGACTAACGCATGACCCCTTAAGATGCACTCCTTAACCAAATCATAATCAGAACTCTGTTGTACTGACATTGAATGGTAAATATCACTAGCTTTACCAACTAGTACACATTGTAGTAGCTGAGTCCAATACTCCCTTGGCCATTTCAAATTTTCAGCAACTTTTTCAAAACGAGGAAAATATTTGTCTACTTCTTTTTCTCTAAAAGGGGGAACTACCCTAATATTTTTTGTAATGTCAAAACTTGAATCTGTATGTGAAGTGGAATCGTGCTTGCCACTTGCCAGCTCAAATTCTTTCATTCTAGGTTGAAATTCCATTTCATCCTTCTCTCTTTGTAATTGTAACTGTTTATCTTTCTCCCTCTCCTGTCTCTCTCCCTCTCTCCTCTTTCTCAAATTGTAATTGTTTTTCTTTCTCCCTCTCCTGTCTCTCTCTCTCTCTCTCCTTTTCTTCAAACTGCATTTGCAATTGTTTCTCTTCAAATTGCAACTGCATTTGTTTCTCTTTTTCTTCTTTCTGAAACTCGAGCTTCCTTAACTCTACTTCCATTTTGAATTTCGTTTTTAATTCTATTACTTTAATATTAGTGTCTGTCATAGACTTACTGACTGATGCCAAAACATTTTTATCAAAAATACCTTTCCCCACCAAATATTGGATGAAAATATTTTTAATTTTTTGTTTCGTTAAGGAAGATTTTGCCTCAGAAAGATCGTACTTTCTGGCAAGTTCAAGCAACTCATCTTTTTTCAGACTATCCAACTGCTCCTGAGTTGGATTAGAAAGAAAAGTTTCCACTTTTGATGACATTGTGAATAAAAGCCTTTTGTTTTCACTTAAGATTTCAAATAAAAATGTAAAATAGTACTTGGGATTTAAAGACTAGGGGAATTTAAATTTCAAAAAGCAATTTTCTGAAATATTTAACCAAAATTCTTATATCCAAGGACGAGCAACCCAATTTTCTTTGTTACGTGACAAGGGCTCGTACTCAGTAACAAAGAAAAGGGTGAAAGCCAACAAGCTTTGTATATTTTAACAAAATAATTTATTGTCCTAGAAAACAATGTAAAAATTGGTAAATAGGACTTACGGTTTGTGAATATAATCCAAAATTTAATCCTAAGAATGAAAAACACAAGTCCTATCACTTAATAGTTCTATTAGAATCCAAGTTCGAATCTCGACGACACACAAATATGGAAGGCGATGACGTCAGATGTGGTCCAATTTTTGAATATCAACAATTCCTCAATTGAATCACAGTTTTTGTTTCCAAATAATTCCAGAATAAATTTCCATGAATATCTTTCAGAATTTTTTATAAAAAGGTCAACTTGTTGAGTTTCCAGGAGAATAAATTATTAAATCCAAAAATCAGATGAAAAACAAACAATCTGGCAAGAAATAAAAAGAAACACCTTGTTCCTTCAAGATGTTAAAACGACTCTCCCAGAAGAATATTAAGAATGCGTATTTAAACCCCAAAAACATCATTTCAAGTCTCGCGAGATGGGTCATGTGGTCTCTTACTACAAGAAAAACTATCACGTACGCCAGTGTAGCCCCACTTAAGAACCAATCACAAAAAAGCGTTGTTACACATGGTGATCACGCAATCAAAGTATGGCCCTAATACTGACCAATCATTTTAACTGCCTGTTTACGAAGTTCCCAACCTAAGACGAACTAGGTTAACTAAAAATAATTCTCATGTAACACTTTTACGTCTTAAATAAACAACATTTAGTAAAAGAAAATATCTAATTACTGAAAAAGAATTTTGAATCCTTTCAATAATCATTACAATAAAATGTAATGAAACAAAACTAAAATAAAAAGAATTTTAAAACTAACACACAAGCAATTTAATTACATATACGTAACACTCTAGACTACCCCCACCCGCTAGAATACAAGCGCAGAACAAAATCAGAGTGAAGACCAACAATTGTATATATATACAGGTTTGTACCTAGACTATACATGCAGTAGTAAGGAAACTTTGGGGTCTTTGTTATTACGTGTCTTCTAACGTCTAACTAAATATCAGAAAAGAGCAAAAACTAACAAGTTTTGTAAAAGTCAACAAATAATTTATTTCCCTAGAATACAAAGTGAAAATTTAAAAAGAACTTACAATATCATGAATTTAATCACAAATAGTCCTATAAGTTCTATTACAAGTACAAAGGTAGAGAATATTCCGAATGAATTCCAGCGGTGTCTCAAAACGAATTCCAGTTTTGAAAGTGCTGATGCCAGTAGTTTCGAACGTGCTAATGTGCTAACAGTCTTGATGTATCACAATGATATAATCCAAAATGTCCTTGAATGAATTCATAATAATCCCCAAAATAGTGACTGAGTCTGGAATTAATTATGAGCACTTTGTAATTTCAGTGAATAATTTAAATAAATCCACTTCAATTAAAACTGAACGCAGAAATAAAAGTGATTTCACTTCGGATGCTAGGGTAGGAATGAGTAATTACAATTTAATCGATCTAGATATGAAATCTAAGACACAGTTGGAGAACCAAGATGAGGGTCAAAAGTTCATTTTCAGAAAATTCTAAGTGACAAATAGTCTTATATGGATCCCTACTACTGTGTCATCTTAATATAAATTTTCATCGAACTGTAGACAAGATTTGTTTCCAGAAAATTCTAAGATCAGAATGAAGGCTGCAATCATAACTCGATCTTAGTTAACATGTTTATCCTACGTGGCATTGGACATGTAGGCCCAACTACTACCTTCAATTAAGGATAAAGGCTAGTCACGCAATACAAATTATATATATAATCACGAACAAAAGCCAACACACAATACAAATTAAATAATCATAACAGTAACAGTAACAGCACAAACAGCCTTCGTTGGGTTGACGATCCTCGCAATGAGTCCTATGCTTTTAAGTAGAAGCCAGTTTGCAACTCGATCAACCAAGTCAAAGGCAGTTTTAGTTCAACGTATGCCATTGAGAGTGGTTGAATTGAATCCCTTTCGGGTTTGTACCAATGTGTTGAGCATATAGATATAGTTAATGGTTGACCTTCCTGGTGTAAAGCCATTCTTTTCTTTCATCCAACGGTCCTACACTCTGGTTAGGAGGATAGTGGTGAAGGTTTTTTCTGGAACAGAACACAAGGTAATGCTGCTTTTATTGCTACAATCCCGTTTGATGTACTTGCCTTCATAGAATGACATGATAATACCCTTTGTCCAATGATCAGGGATGTTGCAGGTCTTCCATTCAGAATTAAAAACTGGTTAGCTACGTTAAGCAGCCATCGTCTTTTATTCATTGATATAATATATCGCGTCTGCATTCTCAATGGTAAATTTATTAAGTGCTGAATCTGCCTGGAACTTCGTTGGTGGACCAGTGATTATTCTTTGAGCAGGTGCAGCTAGCTTAACGGCGTTCCTGAGCTGTGGAGGCTGTGCAAAGGTTTAGCAGTCTGCAGTAGTGTTTTCTTCATTGCTCTAGCTTCTACTGTAACATAAAGTCAGCGACATTTTCACTAGGGATAGACGATGATCCAAGAAAACGACCATCTGAGATCCCTACAATTAGCAAATGTTTTCCTGTTACAACCTCTGGCTAAGGCCTTCCCTGCCTCTGATAATTTGCTAGCAGTCCAAATTTGTTCATCAAATGCTAACTTTTTCTTACGGACTTGTTGAGATTGCAATAGTTGTTAAGTCACCCTGAAGTCTGGCAGCTCTTCTGGATTTAGTAAAGTCCCGTGTTTGTTAGAAATCTACGCATTCCCCTGATTTTCGGAAAGTACTGCGAAGAGATTTCGAATTTCGGACTTCCGGTTTTGCCATGGTGGGAAGTAGTTGTGTTTTTCTCGCCTGGTAAGGTATTTCGTAAGCGAAGAGCCTTATTGGACCACAGTGTAACTCATTTTCCTTTTGGAAAGCTGTTGAATTGGAACTAGAATGTAAAGGTCAACTATCGCAACGAAAAGTATGAAAGTGTGTGTGGAATGAAATTTTGTTGTATACTGTCCTTTTAACAATTCCCCCAACCTCCGTTTACGAAGAATTTTTTTTATCTTCGAGAGAAAATGGCATCCTAACCTAATTTTTGGACTACTCCCATATCCGTTCATGTGAGTGTTTGTCCGGTTGAAAATAAATCACACTTAACCACAGTTAAAGACAAATCTGGAAAATAATTCCGGGGTGGAAGTGCCACCCGTAAATCTGATGGGTGTCTAACGTTGGTGCCGAATGTGTGCCTGAAATTGACACGGAAATGTCCATTGATAAGATGTTACTGCAGAAAATGTTCGATGAACTTGATAAGAAAGCAGAAGAAAGATATCAGGCTATGGACAGGAAGATAGATTCAATTTTGAATGATTTAAGAAGCAGTGTAGACACTTTGAGGTCAGAACTTCAGACTACTAAGGCAGACTAAAGCAGAGAAACTTAAAATCACTGATATTGAGGAGGGCCTTGATTTTAATGACGAGAGAGTAACAAAATTGCAGAACGATAGGTAATCAAGAGCTCCAGACCCCGGATTAGAAGATAAAGGAGTCAGTATAACATCTGGAGGGAAAAATTCTTCTCATGGAAAAGCATGAAAGATAATAAAACCATATGTTGTACCTGGAAGACTTGGACAGAAACGGCCCTAGGATGTGCGGTGCGCATGGTAGCAAGCGATGAGCGGGGCCCCAAGCAAAAGAATTGCATTGCGAAGTTGATTTCCGTCAGCAGCGCAGGGCCCCTGAAAGCGCGGGGCCCAAGGCAGTTGCCCCGTTCGCCTTGCCCTAGGGCCGGGCCTGGACTTGGATATCAACATACAAAGAGTACACGATATGTAGTTGTAAATGCACACAGAACTCCTACTAAAACGCTTGATCAAGCACCCATTATAATAAAATCAGTTGTTGGGCAGATAGGGAACTGGGGTTGTTCTGTGCTAAAAACTCCAAGAAGTGAATGGTGACTGACTTGCCAATTCCTATGAAGATAGAAAGAGGGAGACTGACTAAGGAAGGTTATGCCATTCGAAAAAATGAAAACCGACAAGAATAAGAGGGGAAAAAAACAGATGTGTAGCTGGAGACAAGGAAGTTATCTAATATCGGACAAGTAAACTATAAAAAGTCACAGATTCAGTAGTATATCTCTGTATGCTATAGTACATGTCACATATAAATTCCTGGGCATTTCGCTTGTATCAGCAATATGTATGAATTCTTTTTTTTATTTATTTATTTTATTTTATTTAAATGCTACTTCCAGAAATCACTCTATTTAATATAACAGATTCCATTTTATTTTCAGAATTGGTTCTATTTTATTTTTGATTTTGGGGATTTATTCTAAGACAAACTGGAAGATATACTCAATGAACCTCTTTCAGTCAAGCAATTAAGTTTTGTACAGATCCGAGGTATTGACTGACAACATGATAGAGGAAGATACAGAAATTAACAAATTAGTTAACATGAATAATACATTTATGTGATTCATTTTAGAAAATGGATAAAATGATAAATGTAAATATGTTATGTTCAGACCTAATGTTTCATCGTTTTAATCTTCAGGAAAGGGGAGACAATATTGTCACGATATTGCGAAACATATTAATCCATTTGCCTTGCCTTACACTAAAATTTGCTTTATTGCTTTAATTTATTCTGTATAAGGTGCCCTACTTCACTGCAATTTGTAAAAAAATTATTTGTTTAAAATTTTAAAAATTCTTTGAATTGTTTTTTTTTTCAAGAAACATCAATAATCAAATTTATCAGGTATCAAATTTCTTTTGAGTAATAAGCATAATATTGCTTAATAAATACAATATATCGTAAACAGATTATGACATGTTTATAAAATTTAAAAATTACGCTGACTGTGAAAATGTATCCAACATTAAATTAAGGTTCTGGTATTTGTCTGTTTGAGATGCATCTGTTATTTATTCATTGCTTGTGTTGCCGTGTCATTGTATTGTCATATTGACATGTGACTGGCAGGACCTTTGCCAGCTTTAGTTTGTTTTGAATGCTTATTTTACATTGCATCCCCATTATTATTATTATTATTATTATTATTATTATTAAATCCATATTGTATATTGTTTGGATATTATGTGTTTTGTATAATTTTTGCTTGCTTTCTTTGCTGCAAAGGTGTTTATGACAGCATTTTCTTTTGTTGCGAATGTATTGAAGTATTCTTGCTATGAAATTTAAATAATCTTCTGCTTGCTTTCTTTGTTGCAAAAGCATTTAATGTAATTTTGAAAGTATTTGTAGAAAACATAAATATATTTGAAATGTTTAAATTTCTAACATAACATTAATACGGTCCCATGTACCGAGAGAAAATTAAAAACATTTTATGCATTTGTGCTTCTTCTTACTTCTGTCTCTCATCTAACTCCTTTTCTCTCTCCTTAATGATGTCCATTTCTACGTGAAAGGCAAAGGTACCAATTAACTGTATTTGCATCTTAGGATTTTATGTGCAGTTATATTAAGATTTGAATAGAGAAATAATTGAAGAGACACAATCCTATCATGAAAGTCTATATGCCTCAAGAGATGTTGAAAACGTCGACCTCTACTTAATACACGACGACTCTGATATTGGTAAACTAAATACAAAACCGATTTAATTATAGGTCAAGATTTCTTTTCCAGAAGTTTAAGCTTCCCATAAAATAGCATGAAATGTTGTAAGAGTCCAGATTCTGATGGGTTTTCTGCAGAGTTTTTAAAATTCTTTTGGAATGATTTAAGATATTTTCTAGTTATGTCAGTTAACTTTGCTTATGAAAGAAATAGTCTCTCAGCAACTCAGAAAGAAGGTGTTACTACTAGTGTTACTAAAGGTGATAAAGATAAAATTATTTAAAGAACTGGAGACAAATATCTCTTCTTAATAC
This sequence comes from Megalonaias nervosa, assembly GCA_016617855.1. Lineage (NCBI taxonomy): Eukaryota > Metazoa > Mollusca > Bivalvia > Unionida > Unionidae > Megalonaias > Megalonaias nervosa. The sequence continues at coordinate 23,970 of JAECUM010011534.1, read as the reverse complement.
TGTCTAGAAAGTGACCTCAGCATGTATTGCTAATGGTATGAAACAAATATTGTCATACTTAATTAATTATGATCAAAGAAACTGACTTTATGGTTGGTAGATCCATTTGCGAAAATATGAGAGCAGTATACGATGTAGTGTTTTGCACTGAAAAGTATAACAAGCCAGGTATGCTACCACAGACTGACTTTGAAAAGCTTTCGATTCTGTGGAATAGGAATTTTTCTTTAAAGTACTAAATTTTTTCAACTTCATTAATTTCAATTATAAAATGGGTTCAAACATTTAATACAATATAAAATCGGCGACCTCCTTTCACCTTATTTATTTTTACCCTGTGCACAAATACTGTCATCAATAATTAAAGAGAATAAAGACATAAATGGTATTAATACTGATGGAAATGAATTTCTAATATCTCAGTATTCAGATGATACAAAATTGTTTTCGGATGGATCTGAAAAAGCTCTTAAAATACAATGCAAAGACCTCTGGCCATGAATAGGAAGCATGAAAAAAGCAAGGGCCGTTTGTGTATGGAGTATAATTTTTGCTGAATAGATGATAGTTTCACAATATTAGGCATTATCTTCAATACAGATTTAAGTCACGTGATACATCTTTATTATGTTAGTAAATTAAATTACATCAAAATACTATTGACTCAGTGGTCGAAGAGAATTTATACCCCTATGAGAATATTGTGATAAATTTACTTGCCTTCTCAAAGTCCTCCAGAATGGTTCATTAAAAAGATTAAATAGTTTAATCTAGAGGTACTTGGGGGAAGGGTCAGTTGACAAGATAAAAAGAAAAGTAAGAAATAAACGTTATGAAGGTGGGGGGACTTGCAATTATTGACTTAAACAATTTCATTTATTCTCTCAAAATATCCTAGGTCACAAGAATACTTACCAGAAGCACAAAGTGGAGTACATTAATGTTTCACTGTTTTAATTTTTGGAAGGAATTTAACAAGTTTGGTATCAATTATATAAAAAGGAACATAGAAGACATATTTTGGAAGGACGATTTTTTTTTTCTTATAACATATACTCTATAAAGTTTATTCTAAAACTTTTTCAGATTTTCTTACTGAAACCCTACTGAAAATATTAAGGTCAGAGGGTCTTTATGTTTTAGCCAGAAATTAATTTAGAAAGGCATACTGTTTATAAACGATATTGTCCAGAGTAATGGACAATTTCTTTCATGGCAACAAATGATTGAAATATATAATGTTGGCAATAACTTTCTACAATATGCAGGAATCCTTAATTCCGTGAAATGCTATATTAATAGATTATATATCGACTCTTAACCAGAAACTTTATAAAAACCTTAGATCTTTCTTCTCTTTGAAAGTAAGAAAGTTTGCAGAAAAATTTATAGTATCTTGGTAAAAGACACATATATCAAAAACTAAAACCAACTATTAAATGGAAAACGCAACTTAATCTACCAAACCAATTGGACAAGGTATTTTGCCTTAACGTACAAAATTATACAAGTTTTTAATCTAATTTGGTTTCAGTACAAATTGCTACATAAAGTTGTGTAACAAAAACTTTTCTCGAAACAATTTGAATAGCAAAAAATAATAAATGTCTTTTATGGCTTCACCGGAAATCAATTCATCTTTTTGGGGTCTGTGGAACTCTAAAACAAAAATGGAAATGATTTAAGCCAGTTCATTAGAAAAAACACTAATTTGTTGCCTATCTTTTCGCTTACAGGAATAATTGTCGGTATGTAATAAACAAAATCACTAAACCACATACATAAATACACAAAAAAGAAGACATGCTATATTTTCTCATATCAAAGTAGAAGAACTATAATGAAATAATAAAAAAGGAGATTCAGTTTGTTGGATTTGGGGGCATTTTGTAAAAACATATCTGACTGTTCTTGAAATTTGCTACAAATATTATGATCATTGTCTATCCGGAGGAAACATGTCTTACTGAGTAAACGTTATGAACTCTAACTAACCTTGGATTGATAGTCAGCATTACAAATATTATGATCATTGTCTATCCGGAGGAAACATGTCTTACTGAGTAAACGTTATGAACTCTAACTAACCTTGGATTGATAGTCAGCATTACAAATATTATGATCATTGTCTATCCGTAGGAAACATGTCTTACTGAGTAAATGTTATGAACTCTAAGTAACCTTGGATTGATAGTCAGCATTACAAATATTATGATCATTGTCTATCCGGAGGAAACATGTCTTACTGAGTAAACGTTATGAACTCTATCTAACCTTGGATTGATAGTCAGTATTACAAATATACTGCATGCATCAGTAATTACCTTGATTAGCCACTACAGCTGAGGCTTCGCATGAAAAGCATGCAGATGGCTCATCTATTTCCTACGCTCATTCACGTGTAGAAAACACAGCCTTTAGCCTATAACCTATCACAATATATAACGTCTAGTCATTATTGTAAAATATACATATTTAAATATGTATATTTAATTTATATTGTGTTTGATTTTGTCCGTGATTGGTGTTTGTGGATAGCGTTTTGTATCCCTGATGTTTGTCATGCTAGAGTTTGGGCTACTTGATTTTTGTTATGGTTTTAAGTGGTAACTAACTGATGTTTAATAAAATTGGATTTCAAGGTCAGACTTGCTTACAATTAAACCCGGCTTTTCCATTCGACTTAGATCAAATGAAATATATACCAACAGAGGCTTAGTAAACAATTATTCATTCCTCTTTCATATCCGTCTTTGGAATCTATGATCAGAGTTTGCATTCGTATTCAGATATAACTCTAGAAGAATTATTTAAATCATTCATTAGAATTACTAAGTCCTCATTGATTGGATTAGCACATTATTTTGGAATTATTGTTAATTTATTCAAAGATATTCTGGATTACATCACTGGCACATCAGAACATTCAAGACTATTTGTAGTTCAGTACGTTCAGGACAATGTGAATTAATTCAGAACATTGTATACTTTTGGACTTGTAATATGACATTTAGGATTATTATAGGATTTAATTAATGATTCTTTTGTGTCTCTTGAACTTTCACTTTGTATATCATGGGAAAAAACTGTTTGGTGAATTTTACTTTAAACTGTTGGTTTCACTTTCTTTCTGTATATTCATTTAAGACCTAGAATCATAGCAGAAATTGGGGGCAGTCTTGGGATCTGAATTTCTTGTAAACATTTACGAGATATCACAAATTGTCTTTAAAATTTATATTGATTTTGTTTCGGAATTTTCATTGTCACTGGTATGGATTTTAATTTCTCACGTTTAAGAAATCCTTAATGAAACAAGCAAGTTTTCACAATGTCATCTAATGTAGAGAAATTTGCTTAAAATCCTACCCAGGATGGGTTAGAATGAAGGAAGAAGGATGAGTTGCTTGAGCTTGCCAGACATTTTGATCTTTCCGAATCGAGAGCATCTTGAACAAAGCAAGAAATAACAAATATTTTGGTTCAGTGTTTGGTGCGAAGTGGATTTGGATATTGGTGCTTTGGGTTTGGTTGTTAATTCTGTCTTTGGTTTTGATAGGAAATAAAAGGATTTAAAAATAAAAAACCCCACATGGAATTGGAATTAACAAAGCTTCATCGTCAGAAAGAAATGATGGAAATGGGGAATTTAGAAAGATGAAAAGGAGAGAGAAACCCAAATGCAGAGTGAGGGAGAAAGAGAAAGAGAGAAACATAAATTGTCGAATGAGGAAAGGGAGAGAAATGCAGATAGAGAAGAGAGAAATACAAATTAAGAGAAAGGAAAAGCAGAGAGAAAAAGAAGTGAGGAAAATACAAATGCGATGCATATGCAGAGAGAAAAACGGGAATTGCAATACAGTTTAAAAGAATTTGAACTGGCAAGCGAAGCACACCCCACTCCCTTTACAGGCTTTGATGTTACCATGATTATTAGGTTAATATCCCATTTCCATTAGGAATTGTAGAAAAAAAACTGGACAAATCCATGTCTAATTTGGAAGGGCAAAGAACAACTGTTTGATACGTGGTGCTCAGCAGGAAGGTTTATAATGATTATGATAACCTCAGACAACTCATATTGATGAAAAAGTTCAAGAATTGTGTCCATAGTGATGTCAAGGACTATTTTGATGAGCAAAAGGTGAAAACTTTGGAACATGCTGCTGGAACAGCTGATAATTATTCCTTGATTCATAAAGTTCCATTTGTCAGTAAATATTCCTCTCAGTACTTCCAAATCTTAATCTGGCACAAACTTTAGAAATAAAATATCTTATAAAACTGATTAGAAATCCGTATCTCTTCCTACGTGCACCTATTGTAAACAGAAAGAGCACGGCATTTCTGATTACCTTAGGATGAAAAAAAAGCAACAGAATAAAGACAGATCCATTAAAATGCTCTTATTTCAAAGAAATCAAGTTCATGGTCTTGTATTGAAAGTAATACATTAGTTTGGTGAAACGAACGCCAATCTGATTATATTCTGGAAAATTAAAAACCATTCATGTCGAAAGGTACTCAGTCATTTATAGGTGATTCAACCAAGCCTATCCCTATTAAAATATTAAGGGGCACATGAGCTTCTCAGAGTCTTTTGTTATCAGGTACTTTGCCTTTTTCTGAGAAGTCTTCTTCCAGTGAAAGTGGTTTTATTCAGGGAGAAGATTGCGGCTATCTTTCTTTCCACTGCGTCAATTTGTCATCAGACTAAGTCTCAGGACCATTTACTGTAGGAGCGGTGACTTCTTTACCCATTCAGTGTATTCATGTATTACTACGCAATGGCCTAGCTTTTAAAAAGGTTGTGGTTTATCCGTTTGTAGCTGACAAGCCTTATTTGGACCAAAAAAGTTGATCCTATTGAAATTGAAATCCATGGATTATATACTGCTTGTGCAGTTACAAGAGACATGGCAAAGAGAGATTTTTTGAGAATGGTGCTGATCATGAAATTATTCCTCTAGCTGACACATTTATTGGTCCGTCTTTTGATGATGGCACCATTCCTCCTATTAAAGATCAATCAATTGATATTGACCACAATGACCCTCGTTTAACTATTCAATCTCTCTATTCTAACCTGGGCAAGAAAATGCTATCACTCGCTGTCTAACACGAAAAAGATCGTGAGATCTCCTGCTTGTTTCAAAAGGATATTAGCGAAACTGAAGCCACACAAGTTTCAATTTGTTGTTTTGTAAAACTTGAATCATTATGATAAAATGTTGACAACCTGAAGTAACTGATGGTAACGAATGGTCAGTAAGCCATCAGATTGTCGTTCCGAATTCCTATCGACAGGAAATTCAAGAAATGAAGCTCCTTTGGCTGGTCAATTAGGAGTCAATAAGATATATCACAAGACCTTGATCATTTTTATTGGCCGAAAATTAAATGTGATGTTTTGAAATACTGTAGATCTTTTTACACTTGTCAAATGGTTGATAAACCCAACCAGAATATAACTAAGGCCCATCCGCAACCTATTCCAGCATTCGACGAACCAATTAGCAAATTAATGGTAGACTGTGTCGATCCCTTACCTAAGGCCCAAATCAGGCAACCAATTCTTGTTGATCATAATGTTCGCGTCCACAAGATTTCCAGGGACAATTCCTTTGAGAAATTTTACAATAATACCATAGTAAAAGCTTTAATAAAGTTTGTTGTTAGACACCCATATCAATCCAGTGTGATCAAGGCTCAAATTTTATGTCTGTAATTTTCCAATATGTTATACATGAATTATGCATCTATTAGTTCTTCTATCATACAAAAGGTAAAGGAGCTTTAGAAAGATTTCATCAAACTTTGAAGAATATGATTCGGTCATATTTCCTTGATACAGGAACTGACTGAGGCAAGAGTGCTCGTTTGCTGTTAATTAGGTATGACATAGATAAGCTAAAAAGGAGCTTTTAGCATGGAGATAGAGTTCTGGCTCTCTTACCCATAACTCAGAATCTTCTTCGGGCTACATTTTATGGTCCTTATACAATTGGGAAGAAAATAAATAAATTTAATTATATCATTAACACTCCTGGACGTTGGAAACAGAAACAGCTGTCCTATAAATATGCCAAAGGGTTATTTTGGTCGAGAGAGCCCATTAATTATTCAGTCAGTTTAGTTGTACCTGTCCCACACAGTGAAGATTTAAACAACGGAATGCAATTTAACAGTAGTGACATTGGTTTAACCAATCGATGGAATTCTAAAATATTAAATGATCTGGGACAGAGACTTTCGTATCTACAACCACAAGTGAACTAAAATAGCTTTTGTGTGAATATCAGTACTTATTTCCTAATGTTTCCGACATGAAGAAATAAAATTATGACTTTGAGATAGCAGGTTCTACACATGAACTGATGCGACTTTTGGGTATGGCTGGATATTATCAGAAATTGGCTGAAATATTTTTATAATTGCTGATCCCCTGAAAAATGTGTTCCGTAACATAATCACTTTTTATTGGTCTGACAAATGTCAGGAGGATTTTGATAAGTTAAAGGCCATATTTAAGAGTGTACCAGTTCTTTCTTATTTAACATGTCTGTTGATGCAAATGATGTAGGGGTCGATGGAGTATTGATTCAAGAAGATAAAAATGGCGTGGATCATCCAGTGTGCTATTCTGCGTCTTTTGAATTTTTACTTTTTATTCTAGGGAAAGAAATTGATCGTTGAATTGTACATTAAATTGTTGATGTCACTTTCTGTCCGTTATATAAACACATATATTTAGCCCATATTAATAAAACATAAAATATAGGTCACAGTTTTCTTTTTACTGTAAGGATGTAGAACTAACATAGATAAATCCAATTGTAAAATTTCATCACAGGAACATAAACAACTACCAATAAAGGAAATGAGAACACAAAGTGTCAACAAAGTCGCTGAAGCACAAGGTATAGGTAGCAGTGACCTGTATTTGCAGTAAGGGTGTAGTACTTTTCAGGATGCATCCGTTCATGCGAGAACTCTTGTTAGTAGTTTCCCGTGGGTCGGTGGTTCTTTACTGGAGCCTCATGGGATTTTCCTCCACCAAATGTACTGGTCACCATGTATTGCCTAGCATGTGCTGAAAATGGCGTTAAACCCACAAAGCAAACAATCAGACAAAGTAATAAAACAACAAGATGCAATCATATATTCTAATGATGAAAGCAATAACAGTTAAAATACAAAAGTTAACCAAAGTCAGCGGAGCATTGAATTTGGGCCACGGTGACCTACTTTTAAGATGATGATGTAGTACTCCTCAAGATGCGTCCCATCACCAACTTTCATGATTCCTGGTATACTAGTATGTATATAGGAGGTAAAAAAAAAGCGATATGGTCATGTGATAAACAAAAACTTAAGTTGACCCAATAAAATGTGAAATGTAGGTAACATTGGCCTTCCTTAGTAATAAGGGTGTGTTACTAATAGATACGCATATAATCATTCAATCCGTGTCAGTGAAGCACGAACTATGGGTCACAGTAACCCAATTTTGTGATGGCTTTGTAGTTTTCTCCAAGATGCATCCCCTCGCACCAGTGGCGTAGAAATTGTCTAAGCCATCCCAGCGACAGCGGAGGATGAGTGGGGGACAGGCCATGTAGGGTCTCAAAACTTACATCAAGCAACCTTTTAATTTAGAGAGGCCCCAGAAATAAATTTTGCAGGGTGGCGGGTAGGGTGGGTGGACAGAATTTATTGCTATGCCACTGGATGAAACAACATTATATAATGAGCATTCCTTATTCTATTATGTGCATTTCTTATTACATGTTGTGCATGTTTTACAATAAGATGTACATTTATTTTTATATGATGCGTTTGTTTTATTATAATAAACGTGCGGTTGTTAATAGATGACGTGCATTTCTTATTATATCATGTGTTGTTTCTATTATAATGTTTGTGCATTTCTAATTGTACCATCTTCGTTTTAAATATATGACATGCATTCATGAATACTGATGTGCATTTGTTACCATATGTAGGTGTAAAATATAAACTGTATACACTGTGCATATTTCATTATATGATGTTGATGTTTTTGTTATATGCTGTGCATTATTGATGATATGATGTTCATTTTACATTATGTGATGTGAATGTTTCATCGGATGATATGCATTTTTCATTATACGATATGGATGTTTTATTATACGCTGTACATTTTTCATCAAACGCTGTGCATTATTCATCATGTGATATGCATTTTTCGTTATACGATGTACATTTTACATTATACTCTGTGCATTTTTCATTATATGCTATGCATTATTGATTATACGCTGTGCATTATTGATTATACTATATGCATTATTGATTATACGCTGTGCATTATTCATTATACGCTGTGCGTTTTTCATTATACTATGTGCATTTTTCATTAAACGCTGTGCATTATTCATTATGCGATGTGCATTATTCATCATACGATGTGCATTTTTCATTATACCCTGTGCATTATTCATCATACGATGTGCATTTTTCATTATACCCTGTGCATTATTCATCATACGATGTGCATTATTCATCATACGATGTGCATTTTTCATCTTTTCATCATACGATGTGCATTTTTCATCATACGCATTTTTCATCATACGATGTGCATTTTTCATTATACCCTGTGCATTATTCATCATACGATGTGCATTTTTCATTATACGATGTGCATTATTCATCACACGATGTGCATTATTCATCATACGATGTGCACTTTTCATTAAACGCTGTGCATTATTGATTATGCGATGTGCATTATTCATTATACGATGTGCATTATTCATCATATGCTGTGCATTATTCATCATACGATGTGTATTATTCATTATACGCTGTGCATTAGTCATTCGCTGTGCATTATTCATCGTACGATGTGCATTATTCATTATACGATGAGTCGGATTCGGCCAATGTGGGTATGTGAGAAAGCTTGTCAGTAGCTTCTCGTGGGTCGGTGGTTCTTTCCGGGGTTTTCCCGGGTTCTTCCTCTACCATTAATACTGGCCGCCATGTATAGCCTATCGTGTGCTGAAAAATGGCGTTAAACCCTACAACAAGAACAACAACAACAACAATATTATACGATGAGCATTTTACAATTAATGTTGTGCATTATACATTATACGATGTTCATTTAACAATGAATGCTGTTCATTTCCATTATACGATGTGCATTATTCATTATACGCTGTGCGTTTTTCATTATACGATGTGCATTTTTCATTAAACGCTGTGCATTATTCTTCATGCAATGTGCATTATTCATTATACGATGTGCATTTTTCATTATGCGATGTGCATTATTCATTATATGCTTTGCATTATTCATTATACGCTGTGCATTATTCATTTTACGCTGTGCATTATTCATTATACGCTGTGCATTATTCATTTTACGCTGTGCATTATTCATCATACGCTGTGCATTATTCATTATACGCTGTGCATTAGTCATCATACGCTGTGCATTATTCATTATACGCTGTGCATTATTCATCGTACGATGTGCATTATTCATTACACAATGAGCATTTTACAATTAATGCTGTGCATTATACATTATACGATGTTCATTTAACAATGAATGCTGTTCATTTCCATTATACGATGTGTATTATTTATTATACCCTGTGCATTATTAATTGTTCACAGTGCGTTATTCATTATTCACTGTGCATTTTTCATTATACGATGTGCATTTTAAATTATGCGCTGTGCATTATTGTTTGTACGCTCTGCTTTATTCATTATACGATGTACGTTTTTCATTAATCGATGCGATTATTCATTATACGCTGTCCATTATTCATTACACTGTGTGCATTTTTTATTATACGCTGTGCATTATTCATTATTCACTGTGCATTATTCATTATAAGATGTACGTTTTTCATTAATCGATGTGCATTTTTTATTATTCACTGTGCATTTTTCATTATATGATGTGCATTTTCCATTATACGTTGTGCATTATCCATTATACAATGTGCGTTTTTCATTATTCGCTGTGCATTATTTATTATACGCTGTGCATTATTCATTATACGATGAGCATTTGCCATTATACAGTGTGTGGTATCCATTATACGATGTGCGTTTTTCATTATTCTCTGTGCATTATTGGTTGTGCATTATTCATTAAACGATGGGCATTTTTTACATGCTGTGCATTTTTCATTATACACTGTGCGTTTCTCGTTATATGCTCGGCATTATTCATTATGTGATGTCCATTATTCATTAAACTATGTGCATTTTTATATATGCTGTGCATTTTTCATTATACGCTATGAATTTTTCATTATACACTGTCCGTTTTTCATTATACGCTGTGCATTTTTCATTATACACTGTGCATTTTTCATCATTCGCTGTGAATTATTCATTATACGATGTGCATTTTACATTATACGATGTTCATTATTCATTATACGATATGCGTTTTCATTAATCGATGTGCATTATTCATTATACGATGTGCGCTTTTCATTAATCATGGAACCAGTAAAGGAATGGCTGTCTAATGCAGATATTGCACGTTTTCTTTCTAAAATTGCTGTAAAAAGAGTCTAAGTACCATACCAAAAACTTAACTCTAAAGTCCTCCTCATGAGAAAAACATAAAGGGACTTGTAGAGCTACAACTCTAAAGTCCTCCTCATGAGAAAAATATAAAGGGACTTGTAGAGCTACAGTTATTTAAGATAGCAATTTATATACTGACTGTCATTATGAATTATTTGAAAGGGTCTTGAAAAATTAAACTTTGGAAACAAACAAATCTCTACACTTGCAACTTAAGCTTTTGAATAGAACGCCAAGCTATTGGAAACCCTTTACAACCATCCTCCATCTATTCCTATCATCTAAGATTCATCTCCTGCAGAGATCAATCCAAAAACCTGTTTGTTATTAATGTGTCTATGGTCGACAATGGCATAAAGCAACGTTTCCTTTAACAAGAAAACAGCAGACAAAATGTCAACCCGAATTCATTTCTTATAACCCATGACTTTAACCTTGACCCTAAGGTCAAAGGCATGAGCGCGTGCGTTGCAGAATAAACTGTCTTTGATTTATAATTGCTAAACCTAAGAATCCGTCTGTGGGTTAAACAAATATAAAGGATACCATTCGCGTATCTCTGAAGTTATTTCCCCTTGCTTCCTTGACAGCGGCAAGAAACCAGCTGTGATGCTTTGCTGAATCGGACTTGCATTGTTTCCAGATAGGGTAAAGTAGTATACAAAATGACACAAATATAATTTACTGCGACAAATTCGTTCAATCCAATCCTACCGCTTTCTTAAGTCACGTGTATTAATATGATCAGCCTATGATCAGGCTATCAACGTGAGGTGAATTTGCGAAAAGGGGGTGGGGGTTACCGTGTTGCGCCGAAGAGCATGTTTACTCTTCAAAACTCCGATTCTGGAGTAAGTTTAGTATCAAATAAAAAGAAAATTTTCTTTTCCTGTGATAATATCGGATATATTTCATCTTGTGGGACCAAAATCTATATTATTTTAAATCCTCTCTCTTTCTCTGTCTTTCTCTGCCCGTCTCTCTCTCTCTCTCTCTCTCTCTCTCTCTCTCTCTCTCTCTCTCTCTCTCTCTCTCTCTCTATATATATATATATATATATATATATATATATATATATATATATATATACGCGTGAACGCTTCTTTCTTGAATAGACTGGACGCGGAAAATAACGATTTTGGTAAGTATAGTCATGAACGTAGATATCATCCAATGTAAAATTTCTTGAATGCTTTGAAACTGATATGCTGAAGAAAGCGAACTTTAACTTACTTGTGGATTGCAGACTAAACTTTTATTGGGAAGCATTATCAACATTCTTTTTTTAAAATCTCAAGTTGGTACTTAATTGTCCACATAATTGCGAATTAAATAGATAATAACGTATATGGGACAAGTATTGATTAGGAAAATAATATCGTTCGGCACCGTTGTCAATTGTTTATAAAATTTACTGTTAGCCATTTTTAAATGTACTGAAAAAATACTTGATGTTTGATCTCATAATCTTATCAGTCTTCGGAACATACGTGTGCATTGCACTGTAATGTATATTACACCCTAATGTGTATTACACTCTAATGTATGTTACACTCTAATGTACATTACACTCTAATGTAAATTACACTCTAATGTATATTACACTCTAATGTACATTACACTCTAATGTGTATTACACTCTAATGTACATTACACTCTAATGTGTATTACACTCTAATGTGTATTACACTCTAATGTACATTACACTCTAATGTATATTACACTCTAATGTACATTACACTCTAATGTGTATTACACTCTAATGTACATTACACTCTAATGTGTATTACACTCTAATGTGTATTACACTCTAATGTACATTACACTCTAATGTATATTACACTCTAATGTACATTACACTCTAATGTGTATTACACTCTAATGTATATTACACTCTAATGTATATTTAAAAGCAAAAACGTTGTTTCTTTCAAAAAGAAAGGGAAAAAACCAACAAAGTGATTAAATAGTTTAACAAAGAACAGTGTCACGATATTTTCCCTATTTAAAAACTACATGACTGCGTCCATTTCAAGACTGAGCAAAATGTGCCGATTGTTTCGTCAGAACTCTGCTTGTTCACATATTAGCAAGGTCCTTTTCCAGTAACTGTTTGTTATTTAATGAATTTGAAGCACTTCACAGCTTATTTGTGGTGTTATGTGTCAGTGTAGTTATCTTAAAAATAATTTCTTTCACAAAAATGGGGAAGCAATAGAGGAAAAAAGGTGAGAAAAGTAAAAGCAATACATGGGAAGACCGTTGGACAGGCGCTAAATTGAATATCTGAGTTAGGTTTCATCAAATGGAGTGACAGAGATATTGCATTTTTAAATTTGTACAAGCTTCCTTATCTTGCTTCACGAATTTTACTATGACGAAGTCCTCGTTAACCGCTTTGAAACAGAATTAGTATAGCGGGACGATATCGAATATATGGGAGTTAACATTAAGCTACCATTTTAGGATGTATGCAGATTATGGGAAATGCAATAGGTTCACCATGCGTGGGCCTGTGTGGCGTTGAAGGGAAATATAGCGTTGACGCTATAAAGCCTGCATTTATGTAGTCAGAGCACGTTGTATGCATTGTACACATTGTTAGAAGTTGCTGACGTTAAGCTGGAATTAACAGTGAGGATGTACGTTTTTGGTTTTGGGACTATATGGCCTCTAACGGGAATTTAACATTACGCCATTATTCCATAGGATTAACATTGGGACCTGAATGGGGGAAAACGGAGAATTAACATTACGCCGTACATTGAACATGTGTTGATCTGTAAAGTGTTCAACGGGAAAAGCAATGTTGAAATTAAATTTACTATCCAATACATAGTTATATACTATCCAACACCCATTTATCTAATATCAAACAGCAGGTCAACTACCATTTAACACCCCTTGCACTAACTATTCAATTGCCCAACATTCTTGCTTGAAAATAGTTTGTAACATACAATGTTACTAGTTATATGATTTCCTTATAAAATGCGTGCCTTTCTTTACCTTTTTCGAGTAAGACAAGTGACAAACAGGTAATTAAAGGTGTACAGTTAACAGACCCAAGAAGACCATTTTGGAAACCTATTGTGTCAGAATAAACGAAAGAGAAAATAAGTGAGGAGCATGAAGAAAATCACTGTCAAACCAAGTCAGAATTTCTCTTCTACATTTACTGTCTTTCCTTCTCGGATTTCTTTACTGGCATGCAGTCTTATTCTGATGTTTCTTCTGCTTGTCTTGTCCTTTTTTAATGTCCTCAGTAGGACAGGTTCTTCCTCTGCTGCTTCTTCTGCTTATGTTGATTTTTTAAAAATTTCTTCAACGTAATGGGTTCTTCATCAGCTTCTAAACGCTATTCCTTGTTATCTCCTTGTTTCTCACGAGACACTCGGTAGACCAATATCATGACATTGATAACTAACAGGTAACTACTTTCGTCTCTCTTTTCTTCTGTCTTGGGGGTTTATTTTTGTTTACTTTGTGGGCATTCTGAAGCCCATCCCGAAAAGATCAAACCTTTCCCAAGGAGAAACCAAAAGCCAAGCGACAACGACCGATTGTCTCCTCATACGCGTGAAAGAAGTATCAGCAAAAGGCCACACGATTTTGAAGAGGACATGACTGATCATGATCCAGTATCATCAACCTCCGCGACCTCCATCGACCTCCTCCACAAGGCGAAGCGAGTCAATAACAGCTGAGAAAGAAGGTCGTTTAGTAACCCCTGGAGATAATTTTTCACATTCTAACTACTGAAAAAGTGCCTTCCCGAAACTTTTCGGACGACTGCATACACATTCGCAATCTAATTAATAGAGTTCAAGTCGCATATCCCAGCAGAGAAAGCAGTTGTCTTCATTACATTCTTATCTGAGTTAATGTGATAGGAACTGAAGTGACAGCGACAAACTAAAGACTTAGATTGTCTGAGACACTACCCATGATAGCTTGAATCTCCAGCTATTCTGTAGATAACGCATGTTTCACTTCCAAAAGGGCAGCGGAGCACGCAAACAAGATGTAGCGGTGGATCAATTTCCTAATACCAAACAAAGTATTATCCAGGTTAGTGACGATAAAGATCAGATGTGCTTCGCCCGTGTGCCATTATGGTAACTCGAACTTACGCAGGGAATAACGATACAGCGGAACGGAAACGATTATGGGAGAACATTAGACAATCGGACAGGGCCAAACAACGGAGAGAAGCATATATTCTTTTGGAACAATAGGGCATTTCGAAAGAGACCATGTGCGGAGTTCCAGAAATGCAAACACTCCAAGACTCGTTAGCCTCTCGTTCTACGTCGAGAGTGTAGTCTTAATTACTTCCTGGAGATCTCCTATTTCGAGGACACAAATTTCTAGACGGAAAATACATTCTTGTTTATTGCTACTAAGATCATTTTTGATGCTATGACTACAATCATGTGGTCTCATGGATACGGATACTATGGTGACAAATGTAACCAATGATTTAAACATCAGGCCAATATATTCATTGTAGATGACAAACAAATTCGATGTTCTGCTTGCAAGCGAACATTCGTCAGTTCAGCAGGTTACAGACGACATGGCATGAAACAATTCCAACAACAGAACACTGCTTGCAAATTAATGACTGTGTTCCACTTGTAGACAACATGCTAGTACCAATACTAAAAGATCTGCAGTTTTTGCAGGAAAGAAACGATATCGTTTTTGTTACCGGGTCGTCGAGTTGGATCATCGATGTTATATTCAAAACTACGACAAACGAATCCGAGGAATTATTGAATGACGAATAGAACAAAAGAAAGAATCAGTACCTACATGTTGATACTACGCTTTTACTTTCAATATTCTCGACAGACTAGAATACACATTTCTAACTTTCATTTGGCTCATCGTTCTGGCAACATCTCCATTCAATAACCTGTATTTAATCAACGCCGGAATTGTAGCGTGATTCCAACCGACGTAAAAGATATTTCTTGGCTCTCATACTCTTTCTGACTTTGCTAGGCGGATTATATATTCCACCGACAATTCTTATAGCAAAGCTGAGGTACATTGTTACTGGAACAGTCATGAATACGCTTCAGAAATTGCTCACAATTTCTTGGGATACGACGGACACTTTCCTTTCCAATATTATTCAGAACAAAGAGTAAATTTTTTCCAGCAGTCAGTATGAATGGACACCACATCATTGATCTGCAAGTAGTATACTTTAAAAATTTCATGAATTTTATTGCTGTGTCTCTGAAGATAATACATAAAATGTTTGGAATTACAGAAATGGCTCAATGGTATTTTATACTTATTTCCAATACCGAAGCAAGTCAACAGTTCCTTCTCCCGCACTTGCCTGAATGTTTATGACTACGATCCTGACGGTATGAAGCAGAAAATAAGAAAATACCTTTAATGCCAAACTCACACATGAGACAGTATGGGGGGGGGGGCTGCTGTTTTTTTTTTTTTTTAGTGGACATTTGACAACATTCCAGGGGAAAATTTAAATCATTATGTAAGGATGACGCATGTCTCGATCAGTTAAAGGAGCTTCTACCCTTGCCAAAAAGTATAAATTAGTGTACGGAGAGAAGTTCAAATTATCATATATCATCTCAATCCGTTTGTGCAGCCAGCCGTCGATATTCTGCAAAGATTTGTGTAGGTAATATTACTAGTGTGACTTATATGACAAGTGGATAGAACATGCTGGAAACGGCGATGGAGAAAGGAAGATAAGATATTGTTCCTGGATAGTTGAGACTGAGAAAACCCATAGATCGTGTTCGAATTTCAGTGATGTTCATTCAATTTTCCCAAACAAAGAAACAAATAATCTTTTGTCAGTTCATCGTGGAAAGGTTGTACGACAAAACATTCCAGTTTTAAAGTCAAGGATGCTAAGTGATTTAAATGTGGGAAGGCGACTGCCATCAAGGTCAGATCCTGAATTTAGACGCATCGTTGAAGAATATTAAGTGGTTGACATAAAAGTTTCAAATGAGTTTGTTTGGAGGACGGACCATTGCTACACCCTTGCCCTACAAAGTATGCAAATCTCAGTGAGAATGCAGATACATTTATCTGTATTTGCTGTATCCTTGGGCGTGTAACTTCACTGGTCATCCTGAAAGTTTGATAGAACACATCGATGTAGTACACATTCACCAGTACGAATATTTTATCCAATGTAAAGTTTTGTCACCGACGAACTTGTGCTATCCCGTCTGACCTCATTATTGAAACAGACAATGTCTATGTCTTTTGTATTCTGACACGTGTAATCAAGACCACACTTGTCACAATGAGGACCAAGAATGTGCTTTAACGGAAACGTAGGTGAGTGTCTAATTTTTTTATGCTCTCAGTCGTGGATTTGGCACTCTCCTTCCATCGAACAATACCAACAAGAAGGCGACTACATCACTCTCCTTCCATCGAACAATACCAACAAGAAGGCGACTACATCAACGAATTTCTGAAACGGAGCAGAAACTAGCGGCTACAGTCCTTGGTGTCACACTCGGAAGACAAAGTTGAATTCAAAGAATACCGATCCCCAGAAGACATAATCCTGGAATACGTCAAACAGCAAGAATGAATATGGTCGTTTGCTATAGTCATAAATTGATTGTAGGGAAAACTGTTTCAACGACCGATATTTACAAAGACTGAACACTTCGTGGATCGAGGTCGACATTTTCAACTCACCGATGATAAAGGAAAACTCATTAAACACGTGGAAGTCATAGGTAAATATTGATTCTGGTGAATTACGAAGAAGACATAAACTTTGCAACGCTCAAAGAGCTTGGCAAAGCCCGTTTAAAAATGTATTCCGTTTCTCGACCTTTAGGAGATCGAGTCATTTACTTTCACACCAATAGTTGCATGTACCATGTACATTAACCCGGAAGCTTTCACCCCCAAGAACATCCTGAAAAGGCTATTTTGAGTTTTGCCAGCGGTGGACCAAAGCATTTCTGTTGCCAGTACTGAGGCAAGCAAGGACAACTTCATACCAAATATACAGTGAAGGAACCAACACTAAACTATCGTTCCAGTCAAGTGGTAAATTTTAACTTCTTAACATAAGCGTTAGAGTCTGGTCCAGATGAAGACTTTTGTGTGAAAACAGTGGATCCTAACCAAATTGTGCCTTTGTCAGATTATCAAATCGTCAGTCGACTCTTGGAAAAGGAGTATGAGATCGTCTATGAAAAACGAGTACGATATCCCGATCACAACACGTTCCCTCATAGACTAAGCTGTTGCCATACCACGGCTTCTGTCATACGTTTTGCACCTATTTCTTTGTAAGGAAGTCAATAAAAACGTTCAAGATTTAATGGATTACGATCTTCTATTAAAGGAGATCATTCCACAAGACCAGAAGATTCCATCGAATTTTGGAGGACGTGTTGTATATGTGTGTTAGTGACTACATTTCTTGGATTTCGTTTACCAGAAGATTTTTGCGACAAATTTATGAACAGCACAGTGCTATTGCGATCAGTGATGAATAGAAAACTACCTCCATTTGAAAAAGACAGTCGTCGCACTTTATTTCCTTTGTACATTTACCAAGAATGTGTATAGCAAGTTGTTTCGAAATGTATATGTTTGTGCCATGAAATATAAATTATGAACTTTGTATTTTGAAATGTACATTTGTTGTGTCATGAAGACAATACGAACTGTATGTTTTAAATGTAGATATGGATTGTACCTTGAAACATCATCGTTCTTAGATAGTCGATTCTCCGGCACTGGCGCAATGTAGAGAAAGCTACAATCATTGCTGGGCGTTAGATTTATGACGTGGTCAGCGTTCTATGTTTCTGTCGACATTTTTATTGAACTGTTCCAAATGTAGCTCATCATATAAGGCGGGTGAATAATTTTTATTTAACTGCAGTCATTGCCTCTGGAGATCGACCAGTAACTGTTTTAATGGACTGGAGACGGACTGTTTATGAAGTATATGATAAAAACGAATATTAATAATGCTGTTTTGTATTAATACTTTACAGAACTGTTTTTACTAATGTTATCATGACGTTTCAGTATCCTTTGTGTCCCTATTTAAGGAGCATGTGTTTCGAAAAGCTCGGGATTTGTGTTGATATTTCATTTGAATTAAATCTCTGTTTACATCTAGTACTAACATTTTCTAAATTTGTTTCAGCAGGTGAAAGATGCTCATTAGTTACAAACACAAAACCAATCAAAACTCTCCTCTTATTGTCATCTGTAACTCGAGAATTGAGTTTGGCTCACGCCTTTTACTTCTTTTCATTTCATTGCAGGTTGAAAGAAATATTATAGAATCAATTCTACGGGTGTGTCCCTGCGATCTTCTAGGCTTGCTTCAAAATACGTACCTGGGTGATTCTATACATGGGTCTGTATTAAGAAATTATTAGGAAATGTGATTGTCTACGAGAATCAAATGCTTTAATAATTGCTTTAATAATATTTTCAATACACGATTTGTATTTTGTGTCTCCCAACCACAATCATCAAAATACATTTTAGAAGAGTCAGTTTTAAATCTCAGGAAGACAATACCATCACGATGGTGATATACTTAGCCCGCAATGCCGGGTTTCATCAAGCGTCCCAATCATTTTCTCATAGGTTTATTCTGTCGCAGTAGTTTTCAAAATTCTCTCTTTGGGTCTGTTAACTTTGCATATTTTATTACCTGTGTCAACATTTGTCTTACTTATCTAAGTAAAGCATTTGTCTTACTTAGGTAAAGCATTTGCCTTACTTATCTAGGCAAAGCATTAATCTTATTTAGGTAATGCATTTGTCTTGCTTATCTAGGTAAAGGATTTGTCTTATTTATCTAGGTAAATCATTTGTCTTATTTAGGTAAAGCATTTGTCTTACTTATCTAGGTAAAGCATTTGTCTTACTTATCTAGGTAAAGCATTTGTCTTATTTATCTAGGTAAAGGATTTGTCTTACTTAGGTAAAGCATTTGTCTTATCTAGGTAAAGCATTTGTCTTGTTTATCTAGGTAAAGCATTTGTCTTATCTAGATAAAGCATTCGTCTTACTTATCTAGGTAAAGCATTTGTCTTACTTAGGTAAAGCATTTGTTTTACTCATCTGGGTAAAGCATTTGTCTTACTTATCTAGGTAAAGCATTTGTCTTACTTATCTAGGCTAAATTTCTTTCCACGTAAAAAAAATAATTTAAAAGAAATAACAAAACGTATCGCATATTTGTTAGTCCGTCAGTCTCTCCGTCCGTCTCTCCGTTACCACATTTCCTCCTACACCGAAGGGTAAAATTTAACGACACTCTCTAGTTATGTTGCTCCTATAGTAATGATATTCAAGAGGCATGTCATTCTTGGCTCCCACCCCTGGGGTGATCCCTGGGGCTAAAGCGTAAAATGTACAAAACTTTCATGTATAATAAAATTTTCAATTTTTTTCCGATTATTATTTTATATACGCAGTCGCAGCAGGAAAACGCAACACATAATGACGGACTTTGCATTATTACCCCTTTAGGAGAGGTGGTTGGGTTTAAAGCGTGGGTCTTGGGGGGTGAGCACCGTGGGAAAGGTAGGGGGATGAGGCTTTGGAATATAATTCACTGCAATAACGTGAGATTACAAGGATCAGATTCGATGGTGTAGTGTATTTTCTTCATCAGTTTAGTCTTGAATTCATCCTAGAGAATAGACAAACTTGCTTTGAACGTGATTTACCAAGCAATTATGGAAAAACAGGGGGAAAAAAATGAAAATTGGGTGTTAACATTAGGAATATATACTTTCTTGAGTACAGAAACGTAGTATGTATAGATTACCAAATGACATTGGAAAAGGTCATTGCAATCATAGTCTTACTTAAAACCTTTGTCAACATTGTAAGTACGTTCATGTTTAATATTTGTCTTTGTTTGTCAGTTGTACATAAATTGAAGGGACTATCCCACTTTTTGCTAGCCGATGTTTAAGTTAAAGGGGACTATTAAAATGTTGATTTAGAAAAATCGTGTTGCCTGGTGGGTTGGGGGACTCCTTTAGACTCTCTCTCTCTCTCTCTCTCTCTCTCTCTCTCTCTCTCTCTCTCTCCTTACCGAAATAGTAAAAGGCAAATTCTGACTTAGTTCCACATTGTGGGAAATTTAACCCTATTTCCTCTCTTCATAGGTGGCATTAGTTCCACATTGTGGGAAATTTAACCCTATTTCCTCTCTTCATAGGTGGCATTAGTTCCACATTGTGGGAAATTTAACCCTATTTCCTCTCTTCATGGGTGGCATTTCATTCATCCTAAGATATACGACGTTGACAGACATCGAATAAGGTCAGTCACTGTAACGAATTTAGGGCAGAAACTAACGTCAGTTTGTAACAAACTGAAGAACTAAATCCGCATCAGAAAGCATTGGGATCTAAATATAAGTCTATCAAACGACAGTGAAATTTAGTAAAAGAATATAAATCTAGTTCGAAAAAACAAACATTATTATAAAAATAATTTTAACCATGTATATTGGTCAGTTTATGTGCATGTTAAACCGATGGATGTTTTTAATAGTACGTTTCCCGTTGCTGTCATACAGATTATTATTGTCTGCATTTGTTCTGCTCTCTACCCTTGTGTGTGTATATATCTCACCTTTTTCTTCTTGTATTTTACTGGCAGAATTATATGTACCATAAGGGTGGTAGTGGGGTGTAAGATAGATCAGTAATGGGATGATAGTGAA
The DNA here is from genome assembly GCA_016617855.1 of Megalonaias nervosa. NCBI lineage: Eukaryota > Metazoa > Mollusca > Bivalvia > Unionida > Unionidae > Megalonaias > Megalonaias nervosa. Next base: position 2,621 of record JAECUM010011534.1, on the reverse strand, counting down.
ATTATAGGGGGTAGGGGTTTAATTTTGTTTATAAATGAATTATAGCAAAATTATTGACTGTTAAGGAAGCTAAAAATTTCCAAGAGTGTAAATTATATTGTATTCCCATTATTTTACATTCTGCCCTGTGTGGTTAGTAGACGAGTGGGTGTTGGCCACTCCAAACGGTGTTCTGGATACTAAATATGAGGTATTGGTCAACAAGCGGGGTGTTGGATAGTAAATGTGGGATATTGGATAGTAAGTGTAATGTGTCTTGAACAGTATATGAATGGGTGTTGGATAGTAGATGACAAAGTGTTGGACAGTAGATAACTGGGTGTTGGATGGTACATAATTGGATGTTTGATAGTATGTAACTGAATATTGGATCGTAGACGTAGTTTCATCATTACATTTCCCGTTTGACCTATACAAAATACATAGCTAATATTTCTTCACGAGTATAGCCTAAATATTTACATTGTTATTTTTGGATGTGTGTTTGTATTTGATGTGGGACATAAATTTTTCACTTGGAAAGACATGATTTTGTTGGCAATTTAGAATATTTTAGAAAGGAAGCTGATCTACATCCTGGATCTGTTGTTGTGTCTTAGTTCTTAATATTAATTATATTTACTTCAAAATGATTCATTCCTATCTTAACATCCGAAGCGGAATCAGACTGACTGTTTTGTTCATTTTTTAATTTGGTTGGAGTTAGTTATTTAAATTATTATTCACTGGAATTACTAAGTACTCAATACTATTTTTGGACTAAATCATTATTTCGGAATTATTGTGAATTAATTCAAGGACCTTTTTGATTATATTACTGTGCTACATCAAGACTTAACACATGGACACATTCCAGGTAATTGGCACATTAGCACATTCGAGATTACAGGCACACCAACACATTCAATATTGGAATTTATTTGGATGATCACAGGAACTCATTTGGAACTCGATGCATTTTCACTTGTGATAGAACTTTTAGGATTGTTTGGGATTTAATTCACAGTACTGCAAGTTCTTTTTAAACTTTCACTTTGTATTTTAGGGAAATAAATTATTTTGTTGAATTTCACTAAACTGGTCGGTTTTCGCTCTTTTCGGTTATTTAGTTCAAGACCATAACGTCGTACAACAGACATTCACATGTTAAACCCGAGGCACCATGTTAAATCACCGCTTGACCATATGCAGGTCGATAATGTTAAGACTATGGACTACAAGTGCAATGCTGAATTTCCGTTCGAAGTCATATTTCTAAAAATGGCGGCCTAATGTTAATTCCCTTATACCCCATATCGTCCCACTATACTACTTATGTATATATTGTTGCGTATCGGCTCGTTTAAAGTAACAAAAGAAAAGAGTGGAGACAACAAGCTTTGTAAGTTTTAACAAAAATAATTTATTTCCCCAGAAAACACGGTGAAAAGATGAAAATATGAAATAGGACTTACGATTTGCGAAGAAAATCCAAACATTTGTCCTAGAATTCTGAAAATATATAAGTCCTATCAATAAACAGTTCTAACTGAATCTAATTTGAATCTCAAGTTGGTTCCAAGATGGAGGATGATGACGTCAGATGAAGTCTTTACACAAATGTCCAGAATTTCACGTTGAACCACAATTTGTACTGTACTATTCCAATTTGGAATGAATTTCACTGAATGTCTTTGTCCTAAACCACTTGTGTAGTTCTCCAGGGAAAAAATTATTATTTAAAAAGTAGATGAACTCCTATAGCTGTCATCTATAACAAGACACATCTCGAGCTCTACACATGTAAAGAAAAATAAACTCTTTCCAGCACAAGAAAAATAATACCTTCTTCTCAAAGGTATAATAACGACTCTTCTTCAATGAATTAAAAACCACTCTGACCGTTTCACAGGGACCTAAGTGATTTTAAACCGAACTAAGACGTCATTTCATGCACGTGCACGAAGAACGCGTGGTTATTTCATCATCTGACAACCGCAGTACACAATGTAATCACATATACTTAGAAAATGACCTTGGCCACAACCAATCGTTTACGCCAGTTGTTTATCATCCCGGCAATCTGAAATAATGATTACGAAAGCCGACAGTCATATTAACGTTCTAAACAAACACGATGTTTCTTTCAAAAATATCAGATCACGTGAACATAATCATCATCATAATAAAATATAATGATACAAAAATGAAATAAAAAGAATCCAAATTTTAACACACAAATAATTAAACTACATGGTCGTAACAATATATATATATATATATATATATATATATATATATATATATATATATATATATATATATATATATATATACATACAATCATTGGGAAAGAGTCAAATCATTTCGTTTGCTGGATAGTTGGTAAAGTAGTCGTAATACAGCAGCAGATGGATAGAGCATTACTGTGCTGTTGTAACAGGTATAGTCAGATATCTTCATCTATTTGCTTGTTAATTAAAGATATCTCTTAATAAAAAGAAAAGGTTTGTCAGTGAGAAGAGGTATGAATTAAGTCCCCTCATTTGGAACCGCTCCGGTGGCCTAGTGGTAGAGCGTCCGCCTCGGATGCGGGAGGTTGCGGGCTCTAACCCCGGTCAAGTTATACCAAAGACATACAA
>JAECUM010011532.1:0-16245 GCA_016617855.1 Megalonaias nervosa | reverse complement strand
GTGTGTGTGTGTGTGTGTGTTGGCCTTTTTTGTCTTTATAAAAATCCCTACTTGTCCCAATCAAATTCATTTCACATCCCTACTTACAGTAGCGCGTATTCAGGTCCGCCACGTGGAACACTGTTACAAAGTAGCCTCCCGACTAATGTCAGCCACTTGCAACATGTTGCCATTTTCCCATAATGTCCAGTACAGTGACGTCATTGAAGCTATACATTTTGAGATCAGCCACCTCTAACAATGTTAAGGTGTAGCCCAAATTGAAGTCAGCCACTTGCAACACTGCTCACATTTTGGGTCTCAATGGTCCCTTCCATGTTATCCCTATGGTCACATTGAACATAGGAGTTCCCGTTGTTCCCAAGTGCCATTCCCATGTTATATTCTCACTGTTCTCCATTTCCATTCTCTTGTTAAATTCCCATTGTCCCTAGACAGTCCCACTCTGATCAAGTCTCGTTTAGGTCTAGACAGGCCCTGTTCAATTTCCCTTTGGGTCTAAATAGTCCCACCATGTTAAATTTGGATCTCTTTCGCCACAGGTATAAAACTCCCTTATACATCCATATGGGCCTAATCGTCCCCTTTAACTACTGTCAACAATACGGATTAGACAGTGATACACCCATGTGTACGCAATGAGTTCAAGTATAGATAAGTGATGTGATATGTTGATAAACGTAAAGGGCAAGTTAAAAGATGTGCTTTTCTAGAAACATCGTGTGTGTCTTTTGACAGGTGTCATGAAACCGAGGACCATGTTATCATTTTGCTAATTAAGCATGAAAAAATGAATAAACAAACATTGTCGTAACCTTTCCGATCGTTCATCGTATTAAAATAGTTATATAAGCCAAATGTGTTAGTGACTAAGTGCACCCAACTCCTGTATTTATTATCGAAAGGGACGGATTTATTTCGTGTTGACAGATAATATTTGTTAAGCTGTCTATATTTACTGTAACACAACGTTCTGCCTGAATGGTTATATGCTATGTGCAATTAATCATAAAACACAGCAAAGAAAACGTTAAGCAGCTGACATCAAGATGAAATCAGTCAGTAAGATATATATTTATTGAGTATGCTATACTGATCATCTTGCTAGCCAATACGTTTGGGCATAGAATTAGAAGACTATTACAACAACGGGTACAATCCTCACATATGTCATCATCTGATTGAATGACGTACGTTTTCCAACTCCTGGCCTCCCCACTCGTGAAAATACTGTTTACCAAGAAAGCTATGAAATATGTCATTCATTCGCACGTTTCAAGATATAACCTTCTTTGTAAAACTAATGCAATGAACGTAAGTATTCATTTTTGTCAAATGTGTGGTGAATATATAAAGGTGAGGTGCAATAATATCAACTTCCGGCAAATACATATGCATACATTACTACTTTAATGAACATAAGTATTTATTTTCGTTAACAGTGTAGTAAATACATAAAGCTAAAGTTTAATAATAGGTCGGGTCAATAAATATCGCAACCATCACCTTATGTCGTATCAAACATGTAGAATTACTTTAAGCAGAAACACTTTTATTGGATTTAAAGTTATCATTCTACCTGCTATTATTCCAGAGAAAGATCACAGATGACGTTGCCAAAGCAGTAGCAAGCAATTGGCAGAGCAGATGTTCAAGAAATTACAATTTTGTAAAGTAGTGAAAAGATTTTGAATTCGAATAGCACTCATGTCATGGCTTCAGTGATTTCTGGTTACCAATGTATGTAATATTTGACAAAATAAGGCAAGGTATCATTAATAATTCATTGAGAAAAGTAGGTTTAAGGGCAGCAACGGATATATTACTATGTGATTTGTTGTGGCTGTTTCATTTGCTATTGCGATGATTCTTTATTTTCTAATGCTGTCACAAATAATGGCACACTCACCACACACACACCCCCACTGTTTCTCTCTCTCTCTCTCTCTCTCTCTCTCTCTCTCTCTCTCTCTCTCTCTCTCTCTCTCTCTCTCTCTCTCTCTCTCTCTCTGTTATAAATTGTTCCCCCTGTTTATGTAACAAAAATGAATTATGTTGACTAATTATGGTTATAATACTGCGGCTTTCGGATACATATATACACCAAGAACTTTATTGCCAGGTGTATGGGGTGAGTGATCTCGATTTTTAACGGTACGTTAATACTTTAAGTTCTTTGACTCATATTTCCGTTATATATTTAATGATCTATGGTTCACTGCTGACCTTTTTGCTTTGTTCGATTTACCTTTTTCATTCTAAACTTATTCCCTTATATAACGTCTCGAGTTATGTCATAATCCTCTTCTCCGTTGAACAGACATTTTCTGGAACACAGACGCCGTCCAGGCAATAAATAAGTACAAACCACGTTTCCGTTATACCATGACCAAGTAATACGGGTGACTTTGGTAAGAATAAGATCTTTCATTCAAAATATAGAACCCAATGTGCACATGATCTTTTTTTTTCCCGATAAGCCTTTTTAACAGCCCCTTAAGTAACGGGACAGGAACAAATAGGGGGAAGAGTAACGACTCGTATGTATAATTCGTTCTTTCGAAATAAATAACGCATTATATCGTCAGTTTTCTACATTGTCAATGCCTATGAAATTGCAATTTTGTGTAAATTACAAGACAAATGAAATGATTTTCAGGATTCACTGAGTTGCATGATCATGATTGTCTTAGATTTTAATTCCAAGTATATGTATATTTTGTTATATTAATTGTGCATGCATGTCATAGAAACAACTGATCCATATAGAAGTAACAGTCCATAACATGCACTACACATCTTCTCATGCATAAAGTATGAGTTGTTATATGTTTCTATGCAGAATGAAATAGGTAAACATCGATTGAGATTTCAATATTGCAATAACCGCTTGTTTTTAATCTACTTCAGATGATTTTTGAGTGTATTTTCTCTAATGTTCCTTTTCTTGATCGCTTGAAGACAATTTATAGAAAATTATGAAATAAGATTTATAATGGAATCAATTCAACTCCCCATCTCTATGACATTCGGAAGTTCAAAGGGGCTTACCATTATAATGTTTCAGGGAAAAAGAAACTAAAGCAGTATTGAAGAAGGTTTTATGACAAGTTACCACTCATACTCCTTGCATCGGTAGGGAGACTGCCTTTTTTCTCCGTTACCGTGCATGACATATTTTCTAAAATTTTGAGCTGAATAGTTTCGTAAGGGATAGTTGCATAAAACACATTTTAAAGTTATTAAAATATTTTTGAGTTTAAATTCATCCGAAGAAGTGTTGCGGCTATGCGTAAGAGTAATAATTGTGTTTCTAAAGTCCCTAACATTTATTTACACATTTAAGCTATTAATAAAAATTGAAAGTATGAACTAAATTGTGAGAGGTTTTCACGGCTAGTTTTAAACGGCAAAATAACGCCTTTTTAATAATTTACACATCCAAGGTTTTAAAACAGCGATGCCGGAAGATAAGCTCTTCTGAATAAGGCAGCGCCTACGGAAAATGATTTACTTCAAAGAATATAGGCTTGTGCATATGTGTGCATGTAATTGTATTTGCATAAAAATATATAAGAATTCCCGATTCTGATAATTCGACAAGTTACATATTTGTGTCCTTTTAGGTGGATATCATTCGAATATCCGCATCTACAAAGTCTGAGATTGGTATTGATACAATACAATAACTTTTGAAACGTTGCTATTACTGTCATAACCATAAATCTCGTTGACATGATTTATTTTCCTTGAACATATTTACTTTCCAGTTTCAGGTTGGTTTAAGCATCTGTCTCACCATATCCTCTTTTAAGTTGTTAGAATTTGGAACATTCATTACATGCTACCGCGTGCGCAAAACAGTTACCCGAACATATTTTGCGTCTTGAATAACATTTCTCCTTAATGTGATGTCATTTGTACTCACAAATATTTACACAATTTACGACCTTTGTTTATTTAAGGTACATTTCAAAAAGGTTAATGGTTCTGTGTGAGCTAGATGAAAATATCCTTATAAATTACAAACTTAATAAACACGGGTAAGAAGCAAAGTTCTATTGATATTATGCTTCATCTATCAAGTAAAAACTTTTAAAATGTACAGATCATTCACAACGTGGCTGTTAATGGTACCCGTATCAAAACATGCACCATTCTATCTGGTGTATTGCCAAAAACATGTGACCAAACATATCAAAAGATACCAAACTATAAAATTGTATCGGTCCCTATCGGATAAAGTCAAGTGGAAACTACTTAGCTTTCACTTAACCTTGTGTTCGTAAACAGATCTAACCTTGTATTATCCCCGAAATCACGCATTTCAATAAGAAACAATATAAGTCAAGTGTTTGATATTTTATTGGGATGGTGTTGTTGTTGTTGATAATGTGAAACCAAATATTTCACAATACTTTTCCATTTGGTATTGAAGCTCGTGATCACATCCTGAACTTGAATCTCGTGATTTCCATATTAAATAAACCAATTAAACCTCTACCTTCAACCCACCTGACTATCGGTACTCTTACAAGTAATGGCATATTTTATGTACTGTTACCACTCCTGTAGACGTTGCACGTACGTATCGTATACTTGTTCTTTAAATCCGACTTACACTCAAACTTTCGTTTTTCAAGAGATTTATGCTATTATGTTGATGAGTCAAAATCAATAATAATAATAATTTCAGTTTAATACAGTACCTGTACGACAGTGATGTCGTGTCCATCTGTTTTTGCAAATGCAGTTATGTTCATAAACAAACTATGTGTCTTATTGTACTTCTTTTACTAGCTCATTATTTTAATTCTATTTCTGTTATTTGTCATATTTGTAGCTTTGGATAAATATAACGGTACTGAACACCTATATAGGTATGTAACTTCAAGCGCCATGTCATATTCTAATTATATCTTCATCCTTATTTCGACGTGGACAATTGATGAATGGGCATCACTCTCTGTGAAGTTTCTTTAAATATGATATCTTTTGGATCCTGCTTGCGTCGTTCTATAATTGTATAACATAAGCATAAAATCAATTTACATTTTGAGAACATTCAGTATCAATATTTTTAAGAGGAACATGTGTAAACCGTTGTCATCAAATCCGTCATTGTTATATATCATACAACATGTCAGAATTTAAGTATTAAGTCTTCGCCATCTACACCTACTTTTTAATATTATAAACTTGATGTGAAATTACTATCGTTGTTTGTTTTCTCTATCTCAGTGAAATCATTCTGTTTATGCTGGCATATAAGGGGGTCCAACTAGACCTGCATAGTCCCCTGATTTACTGTCATACAATGTATGTATACTTATGTGCATTTTACGTCTCATCGTCCATGTTCCGTTTGTCATCTAGGTGTATGGAGAATGTTTGAACGTTGACGTGGTACTCTGCTTCTCAGTAGTAAATTCCAACGACATTCATAACGATCACATATTCCTAAAAATGATCTATGCGGGTCTTGTCATAATGTTGTAATACTTAACGGAACAACCGCGTCACCTAATTGCATCTAAAGCATCACTACATATTGTAACTAACATCGAAGTGTAAAATATATTTCTCGATACTCGATCGTGGGAAGTTAGTTTGTGAATGGGTAATACAAATTTTAGTAATGCGAATCATGCAAAACGTTTCTGCTTTTAAGAATATGAGTTCTTAAACTGTTTCCATACATGCATACATACATACATACATACATACATACATACATACATACATACATACATACATACATATTCACAAATACATACCAGAAACATTGTTCCACATGCAAAAATAAAGAATTTGCTTAAAACCCCTTATTTCGTATAATTTCAGTTTTATATTAATGTATTATGTTTTTGTTACTGTTTGTATGGTTCTTATTATCAAACTGGATTCAACAATGGTAAAACCAAGTATTAGCTGAGGGTTACATTATAAAACTTATCTTCTCTGGCTGGTAACCGTGTAGGTGTGTTTACAAGCAAATGTTCATCGGATGAAACCTTGTGCGTGACTTGATGATTGCGTGAACTCACAGGATGAAGTAAATACATTTGCTCTTTCAAAATTAGAACTAAACTGGTGACTCCGTTAAATTTAAACATTACATGTAGGTGACATATTTGATCCATTTCCGATAACCATTGCCAAAAATTATTGTGGACTGACTTTAGGCAATTATATGGCACACATTTTAAGCAGTATGTTGTAACATAAATGAAAAGTACCTAACTATTCCTGGTATGATTTGGAATACATGAATTTCTAGCAGAGGAAGTACATAATGTTCAATCAGTGTAGTATAACAAGTATAATGGGATTTTATCAAATGTTCAGAAACAAATATGGAGCAGTATGAGGTTAAAGAGTTTGATTAAAGCTATGTATAGCAAGTTAGATAATTAAATCGATGTGAAAAATGTCGTTGGAATATTTTAATTCAATCTCTGTAAGGCCCTTACATGAAAAAGCCAACACATCACATTCTGAAAGGGTTGAGTATTGTACAGGCGAATTAGATTCAAAGCTTTTAATATTTGTTAGAAATGTTCATCGAAATCAGAATAAAAATATGTGCGAAATTCTGGTTATTCAGCTAACATTTAGTTGAATGAAGGTGGCTCAATATTTTCGTGGATGTTGAAAAATTTGAAGAGATTTGGATATTGTTTATTTCCCTGTTACGTATAGCTGGTCTTAGCAGTAGCTCGAACTATCGTGGTAAACTTTAAACGTGTCTGGAATATATACACTAGCTGTAGTACAAACTAATAAATTGTTTTCCCGCGTGTTTACATACACTAAATCTCGTGATAAATATTTAAACATCGTTATACTGTGACTGCTTTTAACCTGCCAAAATAATCGTTATCACAACAACCAATGGGTAAGCAAATCTATGTTCTTCAAACCATATACTACCTAATCAGTGGTCTAAGAGTTATAATCCGTTGTAGCAATTCTAATAACCATGATTATCAGCCAAAATGCGTGAAAACGATATGCTGTATTATATCATACACTGCTGAGTGCATTTAAGCATCATTTCTGACATATCAGTTGATTCACTAGGTATATTGATCAAATAACAATTGGATTCCGTTTGCCTTAAAATATCTTATTTTGAGATTTAAATTTCGGAGGTTACGACCTTTTCCAAGTGAGGTTCATAATATTCTCCAGATTCATGTACTAATTCCATATGTTCCTTAACAACCTCAAGATAATGGATTTTATAACTAAAATCTATTAAACTTTCACTATTCAGTATTAACAAAATATGAATTAACTGAAAATGTCCTCTCGACGAATTGTCGGCACCAGAAAATATGAATCATGTTGACCAGTCATTGGCGTAAGTTATTAAGCTGACAACGATATGTGATCTAACAACGAAGGTCCCATTACTGTGATACAGATGTTTTCGTCATATACCTATCAATATAGAGATTATTATATTATTTAAATGTTTAAGTCTTTCATACGGGAAGCTCAACAACGTTACCGGATTTGAACTAGCGTATTAGGGTTGTACTTCTCAGTAATATGTCGTATGCAATCCACAAATGTGATACTGTTTCAGATGAAGTTGTTAGCTATAGTATATACTTCCAAACAAATATGTTCTTAGTGTTGCATTGACCAAAACATGGTCTTGATCTTTTGAAACGTTTACATATAACGAAAATATTTCTTAATTGAACGTTTTGTTTCCTGCTAGTATTGGCATTCCAACGCTAGAGTTGCTGCTATAGTAATCAGGAAACCTAGCTGATATGACAGCCCAGGTTCCGCATGAGAGTAGGCTATTATACGGATATATAAAACGACAATATCGTTTTCCTGTTCGTGGGAAATGAAGGTTAAATTATGTCTCTATATTGGATAGTTCTTTATTAGGTATATTATAACGGATAAGACCTGCACGTCTTAAAAACAAACACATACAGGTTTGGCTGTCGCGAATTAAATAATTGACTGTCAGATATAATGTTTTCTTGGATCTAGTAAATTTGCGTTGATTCTTAGCATCGTGGACAGCTGTTTTTGGAGCGCTTTCATTCAAAATATTATGATAGTCAATATCCGTGTCTGAACAGCAAAGTGACAACAGAATAATGATCAAAATATACAATCTCCTCTTTCGGCGTTATCAACATTCTGACCACAAGATTCACTTGCTTGGACATTTGTCCCTTAACAGATAGGTCTAAATCTATCACAATTTCTGCTTTGATGCATTAGCATGTGTCTGTGTGTATTCCAGGTTTATGTGAATATTTTGCATGTGACTGGTTTTGTAATGCAATGCTGTATAAGCTCGTTGACAATTTAGTCAAAACAGAATTAAACAGTAGATCCTTAGAACAAACGTTCGTCTATGGCTGTTAGGAGTGTACACACGTACACATGTTTAATGCAGGAATGTTGAGTATAATGTTATTCAACACTAGTTGAACTTAAACTGAAATAATAGGCAGATCAATGTTTTGAAAGAGAATTATCTATTTGTGAGTCCCTTATTTTTTGAGTGTCATCTTCAAAAATTCTAAGATTAAGTGTGTAAATGTAATTCTTTTTTCTTGGCGAAGATACTCTTGGCGCCAAGTCTAAAGACTGTCACACTTATTGTTCTGTGGATACCGGTCTTCCCGGGAATCTGGCGTATCTAAATCCTATTATCATCGTCCTGACAGAATATTAAGATATTCTTTAGGCTCTGATGTATTTATGCAACTCATATTGATATTACATATGGTTTTTCTTCTGTGCGTATCCGTTATCATTATTGGAGCCATCAACCTTTTCATCATCTCAATCATTATAAGCAGTAATTATAGTGTCGACATTACCACCATCTCAACGACAACAATATGATCAAGATTTTAATTACTCTAATGCGTTTTCAGAAATGGGTGGAGTAATATCATATTACGCCTGTGCTGACATACGTAATGTTTGTCAACAACATATACCCTCCATCTGCAGATAGAGAATTTGAGGGCCCCGAGTGGCCGAGTGGTCTAAAGCGCTCACCGTTCCGGATCAATGCCATCTCACCTCTGTCTTCGTGGGTTCGAGTCTCAGGCTCGGCTGACGTGGGTACGTGAGAAAGCCTGCCAGGAGCTACTCGAGGGTAGGTGGTTCTTCCCCTGGTTTTCCAGGGTTCTTCCTCCATCAGTTATGCTGGCCGCCATGCATAGCACACCTTGTGCTGAAAAATGGCGTTAAGCCCTACATCAACAACAACAGATAGAGAATTTTGCCTTGATTCAAGACTGGTGATGGTTTATAGAAGTCCCGAAAGGCTAAAGCATTTTACGAATTTTCACTGCTGGCAGGGACTCGGTGGGGAGTTTCTTAGTGGGTGCCCGACATTTTGCGTACTCGCAATTGTACACATACTTTGTAAAATGTTTGCTTTACTCATCATTTTTAAGGAAGACGTGAACAATTTATGAACGTTCGAGAATGGCATTTAGATCACATAAAGAGGGTAAAATTTTCACCAACACATAATTCGAAATCGTGAGCTGCATTCCCCACAGTTCCAACTCCTCTTTTGATTTCCGTCAAATTGTTACATATATTCAATGTACATACAATACGAATTCAGCTACCTGGCCATCATCAGCCCTCTGGTATATCCTTGCCCCAAAAAGATCATATTGAAGGATGGGCAAAATCATACATGACTCGCCTACTATTTTAGGAACACGCCTACTTCTATTAGTATTAATATTATTATTAATAATAATATTAAGTGAAGATAGTTAGTGCTGTTGTTGTAATGGTGTACATTTTGATGAACAAATCCACATTGATTATCACATTAATCAAGTCTCAGTTACACGTGTACGAATAATGACAATGTGATTTACAAATAAGTAGTACATACTTGTGCTTTATCTGATGTTATATGATGACAGTATTATCATAAAAAAAAACATCTGACAGCTATGTAATACATACTATACACATTCACATACATGATTTGATTTATAGCAGCAGAGATTCATAATTCAGGACAGCTACACACATGTTGTGCTTTGTCTTTATAGAAGTGGTTGAAGGGAACACATACATCTTGAAACGAAATTATACGACGAAGAACTAAACAATCAGAATCATGCAATTTTATTTGATCTTTATGTGAGTTCATAAAACACATTGAGTCTGTTTTGAGTTCTGACGTGTTTATTTATAAACATTTACTAAATTCTGGAACGTGGAATCGAAACCGACATCTATTATTGACCTCTCTCCTATCAGTTTGAATCGGACTGTAGACGAGAGAAAGTCGAAAACATTAAGTATCTTTTTCAGCAAAGATGTAGATCTTGATTTAGATAGCTGGATGGTTTATATTTCTCCAAAACATCCTCACTTATGTTCGGAGCACTCCATTTTCATAGGTGAATTTTCATGTTTTTATGAACTTATACATTAGCACTTTATGACTAAGCAAATTCTAAGAAATTAGCAGATTATAAATTAAAATGATTCTGATTAAAGACTGACAACACCAATAACCAGGCTCATGTCTCATACATATACAAATGGCTGCCACGCCTACTAACGCCTACTAACGCTGGTTAGCTGGTGATTGAAGTCTATCAAACATACGTGTACAAAAACATATATACAAATAATAACTAAAATTTAGTAAAAGCATATTAGCATGTTGCTCACTTAACGTACCAGATTAATCTTACAACGAATGACCATATGAAATTATTGTACTGCTGAAGAAACTGAAACAACCGTAATCAGCAATGATTTCAAATGGACACAATACTGGTAGGTCAAATAGGAACCACTTCATAAGTGCAAATGATTTTATCCCAAAAATCATTTATTACTACATATATCTCGAACACATTGATGTGATAATTAATTTCAATAAAAATAATAATAATAATAATAATAATAATAATAATAATAATAATAATAATAATGATGATAATAATAATAATAATAATAATAATAATAATAATAATAATAATAATAATAATAATAATAATAATAATAACAATAGTGTAAACAGCCCTCCCATATTGTCAAACCAAACTCATAATATTTGTAAATATCTGATAAAGTGTATTTCATTATAGTATTGAAACTACGTGCAATGGTATCGTTGTATGACATACAGCAATTCTATAGCAAATTTACCTTTCACTAGAAAGGGTATTTTATGTCGCTTGCAACTCAATGCCTCTGCGAGCACAGGTAGTTTGGTCCACATTCAATATCACTTATAAGAATGCAGCAATAATATATCTTGAGCAGTAATAGGGTGCTAGTCCCAACGATCTTTGCTTCCTAAGTTTTGTTGATGATTTGTAACCAAGACACAATGTTATATGGTTAGGAAAAAAATCAGTTATAATTCATTATCTTTTAAAACAGAAGCCTGTAAGTAAACCACATCCTAAAAAAAATATACGTTCCTCGTCGCGAATTGACACTCTATCTGATTTGATGGTTGTAAATTTGGAGTGGTTGTTTTAATATAATGTATGTTAGATTTGCAACAACCGAATTATTTTTCATTCTAGAGTGAAACATAAAAAAAAAGAAAATGGGAGGATATAATCATATACATATTGATTTCGAGATATTTTTTATTCTGTTTCATGCACGGTTAAAGTCGAAAAATGATTCATGACCCAAACAAGTGAGTATATATCTATCTATCTATCTATCTCTCTCTCTCTCTATCTATCTATCTATCTATCTATCTATATATATATATATATATATATATATATATATATATATATATATATATATATATATATATATATATATATACAAATAGACACTGATTTCAATTACATACGTTTATTTTTTTTCAGTAAAGAATGAAACAAACAACATATTAAAAATGTTCTCCCTCATCAACTTGATGGACCGCTCAGGGGATATCTTGAAGATGAATAATTTTATGTTCATAGTGAAGTGAGAAACAAAAACACAAACATGTATTTGTTTTATTGTGATATCATATTATATGCACTAATCTACATTTTCATATTATTAGCTATTCGAAAACACAATATTCTAGCTGCTTGTACTGAAGGCATGTATCAACTTATTGTTTGCATTAAATATGTTCGCAACGGTCAATAAGTATGCTCAATTGATAATTCTCCTATCTACCACCAAATGCAGAAAAGTGAGACATTGTCTATTTAACAGTTTTATTCATGACCGCCCACTCTCAAGCCGAACTATGCATTGATTTCATGCGTGTTCAAGTCTAGAGTACTCGTCTTGTCTTCCTTTCAAGCGACCCCGTTACTGACTCCTTGATACATTACTCAATATTGAACTGCCTCGGTTATTCTGCGAAACATGTCTGAGCTGTATTTTGCTGCTGGATGTATGTCCACACGGTAACTTACAAAATAATCATTAATTTTGTTCCCTTGAAATCTTTCAAAACATATCATATTCTCCGACGGCGTGTACATTTTCAAGAATGTATTGAATCTTTTATTGACTTGAGACGTTTCAAATGAAATGAATGGCTCAGTCATTTTCCTTGCTCTCAATCTGTCTAACGGAAATAGCCCAAAGTAATCAGAATTGTATCTATTTACAGACATGCAAGGTATACTCCACAAGACCGACCTCGATGCTGCAAAAACCTTACCCATTTCAATATGGATCAAGTTCCATTTCGGATTAGATAAATTTCATAAAATTTTTAGGAAGTTGTATTATGAACCATACAGTACTCTTTAGATACGTGGCAGGATTTTAGATGGAAACAGCCTAATTTTAGAGGTAGATCTAAGCTATGTAGTAGGCATTTTCATCCGGCCATCCGTTATGTTTAAGGTACTTAGAGATATGATCAAAGGAAACCTTTGAGTATGATTCATTATGAATTGACTTAGATGGGAACAATGTACTGATTCATTTTATGCATATATGTTTACTATTGTATGTGCATTCATGTGCATACGTTGCAAGTGAAACTACGCCAAGACAATTCTACTTTCTTAACCAATAATTTGTACATAATATGTTTTAAAACTCAGTACTATATATGTGGCATTTTGTGACAAATGTGTCGGATTCACCAAGTTTTAGAATATTTGTGATTAGACTCATACACTATTTGTTCTACCACATTGCGCTATTTAACAAGGTTAGAGTGGATTCGGACCCACTGTATCACTTATATTCGTAGTCGTCAGTTAAAATGGCGTTATTTTAATTTGGAACCAAACTTTGGCAACATAAATGTAACTTAGATACTGATAACAGTTCATTAGACACTACTTGGAAATCTATCTAAAGAATTTCCACAATGTTCATTTATGTGTTTTAATTTATTATACTAATTATGCTGAAGTCAAGTACTGGAAATATGTTACATCTATTATCTGTTCATTCAATATAAATATTTCAGACCTCACGATATTATAGTATTGCATTACATGTAGCTGATCTATTGTTTATTTTGTAAAACCTCAGTTAATTTTGGTTTTAGACAAAACATTTTGCTTGCCCATCGTACTCCATGCAACAAATTAGTTCATGCATAATCGGCAACGATGCTGTGCTTTAAACCTTTAATAACTTCCGAGAGATACAGGTATGACACAAATAATACATTATATAACTCATTGATATGTTGGGTACTTACTAGTTGTCATATGTATTTCATCTACAATACACTCTTAGGTCGTTACAGCTGTTAATCATCTTAGCATTCAAACCAGATGTGTACCTCTGAATAAAATACAAAAGTACATTAACTCATATTCATATGCACTATTGTCTGATCGCATCCTCATGTAGACATCACTGAAGTCATACCTTCGTTGAAATTCGAAACCATACTTATTGTGTATTTAGCTGTTTTTCACTTAACGCCATTTCTTAGCGCAAGATACGCAATACATGGCGGCCAAGTTAACTCTATGAGGGTGATTCCTGAGAAAACCCCGGTAACAACCAACGACCCCAGGGGAGCAACTGGCAGCTTTGTCATATACTCATATCGGCCAAGCCCGACACTCGAACCCACGGAGACAAAAGTGAGATGGCATCGAGTGGTATGGACCTCTCTGCCATACTGGGCCCAATATAAGAATAGCAGCAGAGAGTGTAAACAGACCTTTGAGCTGTAGACCTTATTTACAAAAAAAAAGGTTCCTACTAAAACGAAAATACAAGACCTATAACGCCAAACCAAAGCCTCTTACCGACCGAGATTTCTCTAATTGGGTTAGCTCATTTTGTTACTTTATTTTTAACGTTTGTTTTCATTTTTTTTATGCGACTAGTTTACTCGTCGGACACTCACTATTGGTATGTTCAATATCGCTGCTGCTGTACCTTAATCATTCTTATATCAATAATGGAATCTCACACAGATAAACTAGCTCGATAACGACTAGAGGCAATTAATAAATATCTACCTGTTCATGATTCTGTCAAGCAATAACAACAACAATGTCAACAAACACAGGAATAAAATTGCAGAAGAAACAGAGCAATTGTTCAGACCTGTTACAAAGTCTACTAAAGGTCTATAACAAACTGCTAAAGCAGCTGGAAAAATAGCAGCAAGAACTAATAAAACAAGAACGATTCTAAGACAGCTTCCTGCTAAAATAGCTTCTGCTCAACCAACCCGAAAATGTCAAGAAATACTTTACGGTATTGAACAAACTCGTGTTGAAATGGGTGATATAAAGGAACATATACCAGAACTAGAGGAAGTAGAACCAGAGCAAGCAAGAGCTAAATTGATGTGAGTGATATATTTACCGAAGAATACATTAATTGCATCAAAAACTTGACAGCGTAGGAGAATTATCTGCGTTTGCAGCCGCACGGTTTGATCAAAGAAAAAAGTTTTGAAACCCGAGTACGCTGATGATGTTATTAGTCGTGAAGCTTGGTACAAATGGATATTTCGTATACATTACGGAGTCGATTAGGACCGATACAGTGATTCAAGATTAATTGCATTTAGCAATGGAATAGATGACTATTTTTCTCAGTTACAACAACAACAGCAAAAATAACAATTACGACAACAACGATTACAGGAACAATATGCACGACAATTACAACAACAATTACAAACAACAACAACAAGAACAAATACCACAGTTATTACGACAACAATTACAACAATTAGAAAAGAAACGAAATCTAACACAACAATTACAACATCAAAAAGAACAACAACAACGATAATTTGACAATGGTTACAATCTCCGTTTCACCGGATCCTCTTAGAGTTCAGACCATTCATTATATGCACACACGAACAAATCAGCTATATTCAAATCTGTGTTATGATGATCTTTAAAACTGCAATGTTACTTCTAATGCATGGCGTCAACATTGCCAATAACAGCTCTCCCCATCGTTACCATCACTCTGTCTTTTGAAACGTTCATGTATCATTGATACTGAGTACTCTTTTATGATGTTTGTAGTGTACTTGATTTCCAAAATATGTTCGTACATGTATTGATTGAGGACAACATGGTTAGATGTTAGGGTACCATGCATATTATATATTTATTTACCTATATTATTCGACGATACATTTATTTTGTTTTTAAATTTCAAACAAAAACCTAGCTTATTCTCAAATATTTAAAGTTTTGAGAACCTAGGCAACCCATATATCATGGTGTTTACAATACTTTTATTAGTTAATTGCTTATGTGGCTCCATTTTTTGCTAGGCTATGCAATAATAGAGTGAAAACATACGATGATTTCCCCTTGGTGCCAATATGCACTGATTCATTATAGCCATCAAATTCAAAATTATTTGTGGACTCTTTGACAGTTTAGCGGTAAATATGGCAGCCTCTTATCTTAATCTGAATTGGGAAGGATAACTGGTTTACCGATTTTAATTTATAGGCGAATAATCACAAAAGATCAGAATAGAAAGGCAAACAGCTGACATCGAGTGGAATCCAATACGAAATATGATAACTCAGTATGTTATACAGTATGTCCTGCTAGAAAAAAAAAAAAAAAATTATCTTTAAAGGAAATGTTCCTGCTAGTAGTTAAATACTGATATGTTTCTACCATTTGTTGAACATATTAAATACTTTCACTCGTGCCATCGACAATCGTGAAAAACATTGAATTTTGCACACGAGCGATAAATTATATCAGTCATTCACTCGTTTCAAGGCGATGTGACTTATATTTTATAATTCTTTTAATGGCCTTA
>JAECUM010011531.1:0-34629 GCA_016617855.1 Megalonaias nervosa | reverse complement strand
TGTTCATTTTTTATTGGCGTGGTGGTGGGTAGTTTGGACAGACACTGTACGACTAGCAAAACAAAGGTGTACTTGTTTTGGTCCACCTAGTCTTCTGGGTGAAAAGTAATATTTTGCACGATCTCCTACATTCCTCACCATCAACCAAAAATCATTATCACTAAAAGACGTTTCTTAAGTCCTCACCTCAGTTCCACCGCCGTTCTCAAACTAAAAAGCACTCCTATTGCAAAAAAGTAGTCGAAGTTTAGCAGTTGATTACGACACTTGCTTTTGACTGCAAATTTGCTTAGCTATAAACCTTATAGACTCATATAAGTCACAGCTATAACAATAAAGAGTTGACAGAGGATATGAACGTTTACAAGAGCAAAATCTAAATATACGATAATGTTTTGTGTTTATAAAACTTGTGGATACAGAATAAAAAAAACTGAGCTGAACTAATTCCACCATATCATGGCCCCATTGTCAATGTGTAAAAGTGTTTAGATTTAAAGAACATTAGCCATTTTCTGAAAAGAGGCTAACACACATTTGATAAAGCCAGATTCAAACGCATTTGACAAAGCCACCCGTGGTTCACTGACAGTCAGCTTTACATAAAATTCTCATTGAAACTTAGTATGTCGTAATTCGACTATTGATAATATTTAAAGAAAGTCACTGATCTAAATCCAAATAAGCATATAGGCTTCCAAGGTTTGCAGAGACAAGCTTCTGAAATTTCCATACCACTCTCTATTTCACTTTAACACATACATACATACATACATACATACATACATACATACATACATACATACAAAATGAAACGGCGTTTGCTTTGGAAAGAATTTCCTTGGAATCAAATGTCTTCATTCTGATATTCAAATATCGATGATAGCATATAAAAAGGCCTTAAAATTTATGAAACAATTTCATTCCCGATAGAACTTATAGATTATAGCAAATATAAATACGAAGAAAAAGTGAAGATGATGCACGTTTGTGTCAAAAGCGTCTTAGCTGTGAAATTTTATCTGTCATGCAAGCGTCTTTTTTAAAGGAATTTCACTTATATTCGATTTAAGAGCAAAAAATAAGTTCCAAATTTTCGTTGCTTCAAACTGTAAATGATTCGAACAGTTTCAGCTTTATGTCATTTCCTTCGACCTTAATGGCAGTAATGTTTGTCACAAGTTGGACCCATACTTTGAACAAATTATAACTATCTAACATCAAATATATACTTGATTGAGACAGGCTACATGATATGTATATGATGTTGATAAACAAGACTTTTCCGTGGAACAAATATGGACAAAGAAAGATAATGCAAATAAACTTTACTCGGTTCAATTGTGCCACACATACCTGCTAACAAACAGGTTCGGACATCTTTTTTTTCTGTTGAAATAAATTTTTTTGGACACATTGGTGCCTACTCAGATTTAACTAATTAATCATCATGTATACTTCGGGGAAATCCCTTAATCTTACCTGCTATTTGCTCAGTACTAAACTACATACGAGGTGTTTTTGTCAGTTGTATTACTGACTCTGTAAAACATAGATCTCACTTTGTAACCAGGTTCATCCATTATGACCTGCATGTGTAATATGATGTTACTTGTCAACTGGAAAAAGCAGCATATACTAAGTTCGAAATTCCAGAGTAAAGTATTTGCTTATTATAATCCCACCATCACTCGTATTCACAATAGGTGGCAAAGCTTGCAAATAAACTTTAATCACTAATTTTGAATAGAAGCTTATTTCTCTCTTTTTATCTACTTTTTGTTTCATTTTTCTGAGTTCAGTTGCATACTATTCGCCCGCCCGCCCCCCCCCCTCTCTCTCTCTCTGTATATGTATATATATATATATATATATATATATATATATATATATATATATATATATATATAATCTGTATGTAATAAAAATGAGACAATCTACTTAAAGTGAAAAAATTCCTTTCAAAGACTTGTTCATTAGAAAATTATTTTGACAGGAGAGATGGATAGGTAGATTGATTGTCAGATAGAGATATATAAATACAGAGAAGCAGATAAATAAAGGTACTTCACAAAGTTTTAGGTACATTATTATTGAACAATGTTATATTCAAACGCATGCATATTCGTTGTAGTCATCCATTATCTTAAAGCGCCTACTTTATTAGCTCAAGCCACGGTTTGTCTGTTTGGTTTTGTTTATTATTTTCTTGTTTTTCTTGATCGGATGCGGATAGGAATTACTGGATGACGGTAACAGTATTATTTTTAAATGGTATGCTGCACCTGCACATCTCTTTTAATTAATGTTCCAATTAGTGCCACTTAAACCGTTGTTTGCAAGTGTTCATTCATACAATAATTAAACGCCTTCTCTGTAGACTTATTATTTTGCTTTTAGATACAACCTCTTTCCTGCTTGCGTACTGGAATATTGTAGAACATATTACTTGTAGTAATACTTTGAATATATTTAATTTGGATCGAAAGAATATGAATACATTGTTAACCCCAAAGCAGAGTCATTGTTTTAAGCGTATCTTATCGAATCGGCCGGAGTATGCTTCACATACAATGATTTGACCGCTCCGGTGGCCTAGTGGTTAGAGCGTCCGCCTCAAATGCGGGAGGTCGTGGGTTCGATCCCCGGTCGAGTCATACCAAAGACTTACAAAAATGGTACTAACAGCTGCCTCGCTTGGCGCTCAGCATTAAGAGGTTAGTGTTAGGACTGGTCGGCCTGGTGTCAGGATAATGTGACTGGGTGGGACATCATGCTACATGTCTGCGGCATGATGCTCCAGTGCTAGACATCACTATAAACTGCCACACTGCAGACATCGTAGCGATATGACTGCAAAATTGTTAAAGTTACGTTAAAAATCATAATCACATCACATCACATCACATCACATCACATACAATGATTTCGTACAATCAGTAAGCTTTTCCTTGAATCGACCGTGGAACATGCGCCGTATAAAAGTGTCATTGTCAACGTGTACAAGTATTGAGGAGGACGTGCGTTCAACAGTGTTCATTATTTTCTGAAACCTGGCTGACGCATATTTGACAAAGCCACTGGTGCTTCATTGTCAATAAATATTATCTTAAATTCTCACGGAAACATTGGGTACGTTACAATTTGTTGATTGATACAATTTAAAGATAGTTACTACCCCAGAATCATACTGACGTAAAAAGTGTAGGCTTACTATATCTGTATAAACACTATTCTGAAATTTCCATACATGTCTCTCTGACATATATACGTGCGTGCGTACGTCCTTATCTGCATGTATACATACATGTTGACAGAAAGAAATCAGATTATTGTGTTAGGACCTTGGAACAAATTCTCCGTGTTATGAAAAGTCCTCATTCAGATGTTCTGATGTCTTTTGTGCTAAGTTTTTTTTACACCATAGCCCTTGTTTTTCTGACTAAAATGATGGTCACTGTTTTAGCACGAAAACTGGATATCATGCCACACACTATTGACTATGTAATCAGAAAGGTTGGTATCTTTTTCAGACAGTTAAGGTTAGTCAATGAGCTCTTCCTTTCACCAGCTAATATAAAGCATGACACTTTTTGTAAAATGTAGTACGAAATGGGCCACCTGCCCTAGCCTTCACCCATCACCAGGGCATAGTTAGTCTACAAATGACCCGTGCATGTTTATCAGTTTAATTTTCGACACACGTGACCCATCCATGAAGGAAAGAATCTACAACGGCTGTAAGTATCCCTAATGGGTTTCCAAAAATAGGGCAAAAAAAACCCGCCATTTCATGCTACTGATCGTGCATTGTCATAAATGTGGTACACACTGCGAGCCCAGCACACTGAAGAAATGAATTTATTGAGCGACAACTTCGATCGATAAATATACTTACTGCACAGAGGCTATGTATTGATTGTTTGGCAAGTTGAGGACATTTTGTACTTGAGAAATGCTGTGGTTTATAAAATAATATCGAGCAATAGTCAGGCGATCAATTCTCAGAATATTCTGAAGGAATTGACGGAGGTCTCCAACAGCGGCATTGATATGCCAAGAGTATGGGATATCAACGATGAAACGGATTAACTGAGGTCGCTGTATTGCCCACATCATACCGATTTATCATGGAGGTACAGAAAATGTTATATGCATTTTCCGAACCATAAAGAGTGCACATTGATAAATTGGTTAACTAGGGAGTGACCTTAGAAATCGAACGAAATAAACTTGGCAGATTGTTTGATGAAAGTAAAATTAAAACGAATCTGCAGATTATTCTGCCTGAAATGGTAGGGTAGAAAAATAAGTCACCCACTGGCGTCAAAAGGAAATGATATTTTGGATGAGGTCTTTGATGAGGATATCCAAGAGAAGGCTCAAAAATGCTTTCGAGACATAATATAAGAATGGCATCGGAACTCACTACTCGTCAGATTATCTGCAAAAGGTTTTTAAGAGGACACAGAAGAACAGCAGTGCAAGCATCTACCACAATTTTCAGGCGCTATTTGTAAAAGCAAGTTCATTGGGACAATGATTGAGGTACATTACCAACGCTCTAAAAAATGTGATCTAATTGGATTCCAACGCACAGTATTCTGTCATTATGGGTCATTCGAAATCAGTTGGGCTAATAAGGCATGGGCATTTATATTTTTCTCGTTTGCAAATGGCTTAGACGATGCTAATGATAATAACGAGATATTTTATCTTAGAAAACCTGATTTAAAACTTCGAGTTAGCACAGTTTTACTTGACAGACTCTGTGAGACTCAGTATAGAACTGGCTTTGAAATCAGTGTTCCACCACCTAACGTGGAAAAGGAGATAAAAAGAAAAACGGCGACTGACAAATTTGAATCGCGTTTCAGCCAGTTAGATATTTTTCGTTGATTTCATTGGGAGGGGAAGGGGCTTGAGGGGGATGAGGTGGGGATAGATGGATGACGGGAACAATATTGTTATTAGCTCCGATGCTGCATATTCATACATCTATTTAATCATGTTTCGAAGCAGCACCTCTTAACCATTTGCGTACATTTGATCATTTGGACAACAAGAACATATCTTTCTTTTGTTCAATTAATTTTTATTTTAGATGCAAGATCATTCTTGCTTGCACTTTTGAATATCTGACTATATTTCACTTGAATCGAAAGAATGTGATTACAGTGTTTGCTGCAAAACATAATCATTGTCTGGAACGTGTCTTGTCGAATGGGCCGGACTATGCTTCTCAGAAAAAATTTTCGTCTAATCAGTAGGCACTTCCATGAATAGACCGGAAAACTTTTAACAAATGAAAGCGTCATTGACAACGTGTACATGTATTGTAAATCACGAACCTTCACAGTATTAGTTATTTTCCGAGCAACACTTGTTGAATTTCCATACATCTCTCTCTCTCTCTCTCTCTCTCTCTCTCTCTCTCTCTCTCTCTCTCTCTCTCGCGGGGCCCCTTGTGGCCGAGTGGTCTAAATCGTTCTCTGTTACGGGTCACTGCCATCTCACCTGTCTGCGTGGGTTCGAGTCTCAGATTCGGTCAATGTAGATATGTGAGAAAGTTTGCCAGCAACTACTCGTGGGTCGGTGGTGCTTTCCGGGGTTTTCCCGGGTTCTTCCTCCACCATTTATACTGCCAGCCATGTATAGCCCATCGTGTGCTGAAAAATGGCGTTAAGCCCTACATCAACAACAACTCTCTCTCTCTCTCTCTCTCTCTCTCTCTCTCTCTCTCTCTCATACATAAATGTATCCCTAAGTGAGTACGTCAGTACATGCATGCATACATACATACATACTGATAGAAAGGAATGGATTCTTTTCATAGGCCTTGAAAAGGAATTTGGTGTAGTTAAGAGTCTTCATTCAGATATTTAAATGTGGTATGGACTAAGTGAAAATTCTACCGTACCCCCTGGAACACGCAAGCCTCTGAGTGAAAGTAGAGTTACATTAATCACTTGAAAATTGCATATCATGCCACACATTATTGACTTTAACCAAGTGATGGAACATAGCGCGGTTGTTTATTATGAAAACATAATGCAGCGTTTTGTCTAATCAGCAAAGGATGATATTTTTTCCTTTAAAAATATATGGCAAGTCAATAAACCAATAAGCTCTTCCTTGCAAATCGCGAACTGTAAATATCAGTCAGGACAATATATTTTAAGAACAGCTATATGCGATTTATGGGTTCTTAATTGCACCTGCCAGGATTCAGTTGATAAATGTTTTTAACTGGAAAAATGATTCTTGTTGTTGTTGTCGTTGTTGTATGTTTTAATGGCAAATTTTCAGCACAAGATAGGCTATACATGGTGGCCAGCATAAACGGTGGAGGAAGGACCCCGGAACACCCCTGAAAGAACCACCGACCCACGAGAAACTACTCACAAGCTTTCGCACGTACCCACATTGGCCGAGCGCGAGACTCGACCCCAAGCATCGGAGGTGAGATGTCAGTGATCCGTAACGGAGAGCGCTTTAGACCACTCGCCCCTTGACTAGAAAAATGAAGACCCGAACTCTCGTGTTGTTTGACAAGGGGGTGTGAATGCATGTCACACATACCTTACATTTTGTTCGAGTAATTAGGAAGAGAAAACCGATATGTGACATATAAAACATTATTACGTTAAGTCAATTATCGTACATTTTCATCAAATTATTGCCTGATATAAGACTGTACACTTATACGTAAAAGCGAAAGTGTAACAATTAAGAATCGAAATTTAAGCTTCCTCTGACTGACAAAATGCATTCATATATCTATGCTTATTTTATTTTTGCTTAATCTAAGCAGCTGCAAACGCTTTACGTTTTAATTTCATTATTGGTAAAATTAGGAAGTAATTATAAAATCAATAATCGAAAGGTTGTAGATTTCGTTCTTTATCATTTTTCCCGATCCTGTGAAGTAGGTCATAAGATTATTTGGATGTATTAAACAAATGCCAAGATGTTATATAAAGTTTACTAACCCGTTAAATTGGTATCTTTCAGATTAGTCCTAATAGACCGGAACAGCAATTTAAGTTGGTTATTCTGTTTATACCACTTTTCAGGACGTAAATCCTCAGCAAATTGTGAAGTTCTAGCCAAAAGAATGAACAACTGAGACAATATGCATATACGTCTGA
The DNA here is from genome assembly GCA_016617855.1 of Megalonaias nervosa. NCBI lineage: Eukaryota > Metazoa > Mollusca > Bivalvia > Unionida > Unionidae > Megalonaias > Megalonaias nervosa. Next base: position 27,478 of record JAECUM010011531.1, on the reverse strand, counting down.
CTTAGATTTCCCGGTTTAGCAAGCAAACAGAAAACATGGATGCCAGTGGATTCTCTGTTGTCCAAGGAAGTGTAATGGTTTCCTCAGATGCAGCACAAGATGAAGAATTCGTTACGTTGCTGAAGAAGTTGGACTTACATAAATACTTCCCTGGTAAGTTGTACTAAACCAAGCAGAAAAGATACCTTTAATTTTTTTCACTGTTTGTTAACGGTGAGTGTTTCGAGATTGTATCTTAATTACTTCTCTTGGTTGTCTTATTTGTTTCTATTTAAAAGACTCTATAGTTTCTGCATTAGACATAAATAAACTTCAATCCTTGAGATATTGACTAATTTGTAGGTCCTACAAAACACCGCAGATACGCTAAAATACGGGCAAAATGTGTAAAGACAGGGCAATCATGCTGATCGTTGTCGTTCGTTTCTTTAGACAGTCATATATTGACATATGTGGAAGTTACTGTTCGCATCCTTAATGACCAGGTAATGTCTGCGAGCAAGTTACTAATACTATTTTATCACGGTAAGTGGTGAGCGAAGGAATAAGAAACACAAAGACGAAGCATAAGCAGTGCAAAGACGGTACAGCGAAGTTATATACTCATAATACTGCAAAATATATATTGTTCTCATACAATTTACGTGCATATATATATATATATATATATATATATATATATATATATATATATATATATATATGTTCCTTATTCTTTCCTTATATATTTAAACACTCTGACATATAGAAGTCGAATTGTATTCATCTCTCTCTCTCTCTCTCTCTCTCTCTCTCTCTCTCTCTCTTATCACGAAGTGACCCCGTTTCTAATTCTATAAATGTTCAGGTACGGTCCGTATCAAGAGATAAACTCAATCAACATATTGCAGTACAAGGAGAGATATACGTTTAAATTTACAGTACTGGAAAATATGTACTGGTGATATAACATTTACGGCATAGGGCGTTGAAGTGCTAATGTAATAGGTAGCAGAGTAGACACGTGCTACCTTGAAATCATTTAACATAGCGGAAGTTCAAGGACAGTTTCAAAATGTTCATTATACGATATGTAAGTTTATTTATCTGTGATTAGAAGTTTTCTCCCTATTGCTTGTTTATATCATGTTTAACAGTTTCAAACTTCTCGTTAATGAGCCACTGCATGAAAGAGATAATAATCCAATTAATCGTATATAGTTTTTCACACCTCAGGATGGCCATAGTTTAATATCAAAGTCGTGTGGCGGTCAAATTAAGTCAGCTAAACAATTGATCAAATACTAATAACGTTGAAACTGAGATAATCCTTTGATAATTACGTCTACAAACGAAATGATATAATACTAATCATCCTCAAACTTCGGAAATATCAGATATTCATTAACTTGTTCTCTGTGTAAACTGACCCCTGATAGACATGTTATACGTGCTGACGAAGTAATATTTGTCAGTGGTTGTATATTCTATATCTGGACTGTATATTTTTAGAACATTTTGAATGTAATTTTTGTATATTTTATTTTAAAAGTTGTGTAAGCATAAATTATGCCAGGCCGAGTCTGTAAAAGGCCCAGAGCCGACAAGAGGGGGATCAGCAACCACGGATATATCCCCGAACAAAATCTTTTTAATTTTATAAAAGGACATTTTTTTTTTAACAAGAACTAGGAGAGGCCCGGGTATTTCTTACCCCAGGGCACGTGATCGTTCTCCACGGCCCGGAAAAGGCCAGAGCTGAATCATGGCCATGTGAGGTCTGTTCAGAAAGTTGCCTGTTAGTTTCTCCATACTAAGATGTTTGTACGAAATGGATGTACGTTTGAGGTAAAAGCCTTACTAACAGTGAGTTAGGTCTTTTTTCGTGGAATTTCCCCTTCTTGTGTAACTAGTGCATTTGAGATACTGACGGAGGCAGTGCTCAGGTTGCTGGATGTAAGTTTAGCCTCAACTACAGATATATCAAGTTTAAGTTGTCCAATGTTGTTTGCTACGTACAATCGTCAGAAGAAAGAAGAACCTACTTTTTAAAGTTTGCGAATGCGGAGAAAGAAGTAAAATCACCGACTGTAACGTCTTCACTGTACCAAGGCCTCAGTTCCATGTGTGAAAGCCCAACCAAAAGACTCGCTGCGCAGCCACGAAGTGAACTCCAAAAGTGATGACCCATTTGGTATGGCGCAGAGCACATTAGCGAACCGATTTTATATACATTGTATATGTATTGTGTTTAGATTCAAAGAAGAAACTTATATTAGAGGTTTTTTTAAGTCTATTTTATATTTTCTCATTCTATTTCTATGTATAAATGTTCAAAGTTATAAAATATTAAATATATTAAAAATAAAGCAACACGTTTAAAAAAAAATGACATAGGGAAAAGTGAAATATGGACATATTAATTGTAACAAAAATGTTCCAAAATTATTATATATGTACTGTTGAATGTGTTAACTGTTAATGTTCATTTAGATAGTTGCATTTGTATTTCCATCAAATTGCATCAATTTATCAATTGATCATGTCCCGGTACTTGGATTTCGTTATTAATATCTAAATAATATGTACAAGGGAATGAATATTTCATACATGTTGAAATGATAGATAATTATTAAATTCTTTGTACATGATGCACATTTTCAACACTATATGATAAAATTAATTGAATGTATTAATATGTTAGCAATTTGATTGGTTCAAAAAAATAAAAACAATAATTAAAATACTTATGCATTGGACCATTTTGGCTTCATTAATTCACAAGTATGTGATTGGCGACAACAAAATTTAAAGTTATGGGACTTACAAAGCAAGTGTCGCGTCCCAAGTCCGGGTACTCGTTTCTGCTGCTACATACAGGCAAATGTGTAGTATAAAAGTACCGACTGGATGGTTTCATCGCTGGACCAAAACTGGCCGTTAAAGACCACACCAATGGTGTGAAATCTTGCTGAGCTACATATGCCGCATAAACGCTCTTACATGTGTGAAAGACCTGTTAAGTGTTGGACACATCCATGTAAGTTTGGAATTTATTGCAAAGTGAAAATGTTTCAGCATCAAATTATTTGGAAAAAATATTGTAAATGTAATCATATTTGCTTCTCGGCAAGTACGTTACTGAACTAATGGACTATAAGATGTTTTCTTGGAGACCCAACTGAAGCTGAAAATTCGTCTATCTTAATCTATGTTGAATATAAGATGATAAAGTATGCAAATTATCTCAGATTTAGTCAACAAGTTTGTATTGAGTTTAACAACACCTAAACACCACAATGACAGTATCGTGTTGCCAACTGAAACGAAGTACTAACAATGCAAAAGTGAAAAGTCCTATTGAGATTGTAAACCCTGCAAAAACAATGCATATATTGGTAACACAGTCCCTACGAACTCCAAGATCATCTCTGGTGGTACATCATCACAAAGTTTCTTCATAGAGTTCACATCTAAGATACAGACTGGACAAGACTGTATTACACGGTCAGTTAACACACTTTAGAGGATATGCACAAGTAAAGTATGTGTGTCCGATATACAATTGGCATCATACCATCTCATCGTTTTCATTTATGGTATATAATGAATGAATACTTGTTGATTAAATCCACATTAATTCCAAAACAAAAATGCACGTGAACTTCATAACAGTATCGCAACTGAAGTGGGTAAATTGATTAATGAAATAACTTATTTCTGGTATTTACTAATTGGGAAAGAATCACATTCCGTAAATGACAGATGTAGAAAGAATATGGCATTGTGTGCATAGGTGTAAGGTTGGTAGTGTTTGCATTATTACACAATATTGGCGCTTGCAAGCGAAGTGTGACGTCACTTCCTTTATCTTTGGTTAGTACTAAGATTTTAACCCTATATTTTCTGTACCTCTTACAATTCAAGAGCTAACTGTGGGATTTTCACCGATATTTATGCAATATGTTTGAAGTATCAAACTGACAATTGATCCATTCAAATCGATGGGGATAATCAATTACACCTCCACAACTCTTGGCAACAGAAACTAAGCAAATGTTTCATAGATTTAACAAAACATACCTTATGCAACACCACATCGGCTGTATCGCTGCATCAGGTCAGATTAGTTGCATCCTTGTGAAGCAAATGTTTACCTACATTGTGTATATTGCTGTACATTGTGCATATTTTTGTACATTGTGTATATTATTGTACAATGTGTATATTATTAATTACCCCTGTTTATCTGGAACTGATCAAATTAATACAAAATTCAAAATGACAATGACTTTATAACAGAATACGCTCCAGAAGCGTAGTACATATTTATCTTTCTTCTCTTTTAGGTAAGATGTCGCGTGACGACGTGCTTGTATTGGTTGATAAGGACCTCGATGATAAGAAAATAGAGAAGCAAGAAGACTTATGTAGGTTCTTTTTACATCGATTATTATCATGCAATTATAACGCTCGGGACCTTGAAATAGTAAATGACAAAGGAACAAATATTACATACATGGGACAGGACAAAAACCTGTCTTTCGGAGCCTCTAGTACCTCTGCTTCGGCAATAAGACAAATGTTTGGTCCCCGTGCCACTAAAACTGTACCCGATGCTCGCTTCTCATGTTCCAGGTCTACTGAATCGCAGTCAAATGCAATACACCCACTAGATGTAGTTGCTGCAGTATTTATGTGCTCTGACCCGATATTGAAGCAAGATATTGCAAGTCTCTTGTGGAAATGCAAGTTAGCTATTCCATTTATCACAAGCATTGGAATTCATGCTATTCCAATTGTACACGTGTGGCCACTGAAAAGTATTATAGCAAAGTGGTCAAAAGATGGACAGTTGGTCGCTGAAGAGGGCAGTATTATTTCCCCTCCATTTCTAACGATCGGTTTTATTAGGTTCCAATCCGACAGTGTCAAAAAGTCGAAAATAATCAACACAATAATGAGTGACACCGAAAGATCTCATCCGATCTTCTATCACAGAAACTCGATTGGATCAACTAAAAGAAGAATTATTTCTGATGGAATGGTGGAAATCAGTTGGTATTTGCCAAATGGCTCAGCGGATAATATGTGCCATGAACCTGTGACAGTCTTAAACTTGAGAGGAAATGCAGCAAATTACCCACGGCAACTTCATATTGTGACCGAAATGGTGTCCATCTGCTGTATTGTATGCCCAGCTTCAGACCTCGCCAGCGAAGATAAGCAGAGCATAGTTGAGTCATTCAAAAAAAGAACAAACTTATTATTATCGTCACTTACGACAATGAGGACACCAAAGGTATGCCAGTAATGAGGATCGAAAATAATGTGTTAATCTTGAACACCGAATGCCTTACTGATGCAAAATTGAAAGAACATGTAAGGTCGTTTTTAAAGGAATGGGAAGAAAATAAATCAATTACAAGGACGAGTATTGAAACTTTCTCATGGGCAGAAATTTCTGTGGACCAAAATGCAAAAGAAATTAAAGATGGAATTTCCCAAGCAGAATTGGTAATGAAGTATGTGATGCATGAAGAAATGGAATACAGGAAGGATAGGCTCCTGCCACTTCATCGAGACCTGTGGAGAAAATGGGTTGACACAGAAAGTGAAATACAAAGATTGAAGAAAATCCCGAAATTACGAGATATCACAGACTATAGGAATGAAAAAGAACTGGCAAAGGTAAATATAAGACGCGAACAAGCAAAGCTCCTTCAGAATAGGGTATCTGAAGCAATCCTACATTTTCTAAAATCAATCAGCATCCAGAATAAGATAACTAGGGCGGTATGTGTCAGATGGCTGAAGATACAATTGGAAAAACTTTCCAGGAAGGAAGCTAAAATGAAAGCCATGGGAGACATAACGCAACAGGGTGTGAGTAGATCCCATGAGGAACTGGAGAAGGTACATGAGATACAAAATAAGAGTCATCTAGGCCTAGAACACTTTTTTAGGGAACTGGGACAGATATATGAGGTAACCCAAACCCAGAAACCAGGAGAAAGATACGATATAGGATATGATCTACCGCAATTAGCGGCAACATTTATTCTAGATGGAAACTCTTTCGAAATTTTTGATGGCGACGTAGGATTCATCCCAATAACATGGATATCAGCTGTTTTTAAGAGCCTATCTAGACTGACTAGAGAACTCAATGAAGGAAGGGATCCAAAGTGTACAGTCTTGACAGCCTACGGGATGCAAAGTTCTGGGAAATCTACACTGCTTAATACGATGTTTGGATGTCAGTTTGCTGTCGGTGCAGGGAGGTGTACTCGTGGCGTTCAAGTTCAGATGATGAAAGTGAACAACGATACGGCTGACTCAGAAAATGTTGATTATATTCTTCTCGTTGACACGGAAGGAGTACGTTCTCCTGAGATTACAGAAGAATTAAGAAGACGACGGGACAATGAAATTACGACATTTATAGTCGGATTAGGGCAGAAAACACTAATTAATCTGATGGGGGAGAATACATCATATTTGACAGAGGTATTGCCAATAGCAGTTCATGCCATTCTTCGTATGGAGAGTGCAGGTCTTCACCCATCTTGCTCTATTGTATACCAGAACGTTGACTCACAATCAAGTGGTGAAATGTCCGAGCAAAACAGAAAACTTCAGGAAGAACTAGACACTCACACTAGGAGTGTTTGTTTGATGGAGAAGAAAGAAGAAAAGAAATTCCATGATGTAATTCATTTTAACGTTGTGAAAGATGTTCACTATGTTCCTTCCTTATGGGAAGGTGAAAAGCCAATGGCACCAGTTAGTCAAGGGTACTGCAAAAGTACATCGAAACTGAAAAATAGTTTAAAGGAGTTTTGCAAGCATTCAAATGGCCTGGATCTCTCAAGTTACAGCTTACATGTGAACTCTCTATGGAGAGCCATAATCAAAGATGACTTTGTGTATTTCTTTCGGAACATACTTGAGACAGAAGCACGTGAATGCCTCGACAAATTTTGGTGTGATTTAGTCTGGAAACTAAGAATGGAAGCTAGTAAATGCGAAGCAAGATTGCACACCGATATAATGAACTGTCCAGATTCTAAGATGCTAGACGAGATCTGCATAAGTAGTAGAGAGAAAATGAGTGAAGACATCAGAGCATGCCATGAGAATCTGAAGACGACTATGGAAGATTTCTTTACAGATCCTCCACGGAAGTATATACAATATATGTGCCAGTGGGAGACCTCCAGTATAGATGGCTTATCTCACATAAAGGAAGATCTCATCGGAGAACTCAAACTAGAGATTGGAAACCTGCAGCTGTTGAAGTCGAAGCGATTTTTGGTGGAAAGCAAAGTAAAAACGTTCAAAGACAGGATCAAAGAAGAAGTAGTCGTTTTGCTAAGCAACGAAAATTCTAATTCTAACTCAGTTCAAGGCAACACGTCATCCAGAGGAGAAATGGTGAATCTTTTTGAAGAAAAATGGAAAGTATGGATGGGAAAAGTCAAGACACTGTACGGCGAGCATGAGCAGAAAAGCAACATTACTCGAAAGGCTGTTGATATCTTGATAGAGAAATTTCCTAGTCACAAAGCACATATTCTGGAGAAATGGAAAACGATCTTGCGAGGCAAACGGCACGAAGTCCAAATACAGCAATCGCATTTATTGAAGAGCAAAAAAGATGTAACGGACGACATTTTGACAGATGTGAAGACACTTGTCGATAAGTCAATGGATGATGTTGAAAAACGATTGACGGAACTGACACGAAAACCATCCCCATACAGAAAGGGTTCCCTTGAAGAAATTGTTCAGACTGTGGCCAGAAGGGAAAGCGAAATTGAAGCGCTAGGTGTAAAACTAACGAAAGACTTTGAAATCGATCTTGCCATTGCTGCTGTTTCCATTGCTGTCAAAGCACTTTCAGAAAATGAGAAGAAATTTCTTGATTCTTTTGACCCCGTTCGTCTTCTTGAAAAAGAAAAGAAGAACTTTCTCATTCTTTTCGAAACCAACTATGAAAAGACTAGCACTGCCCTTTCATTTGTGAGGAGAGTGTGCGAAGTGCTTACAAATGTGATTCAGCACGAGATAGCTCAGAATATTGCACGAGAGATTGCAGATGATATGAGAAGTAGGGTTTATATGGGAGTGCTAAACAACAAGAAATCATTCCTGTATACAACCTTGTGTCAACTGGCAGAGGATGGAATTTTCAGTAAATTCATGGGCTACATAAGAAATCCAACGAAAACAATAGAAGACACACTCGATAGATACATTGATGAATATTCATCAGCAGACGGAATCAATCCCTCCAAGCTGCGCATTCTTCTAGACCGACTTGCCAATGGTTATATGAAGGATATTATAACTTACGCCGAGGAGACAAAAAACCAAATGAGCGCAGATGATGGCCACGGTATGGAAAAAGACGTCACAAAAGACATCACATTACAACGCTGGATCAAAACCTTCGTTAAAATCGCTTCTGCTAAATTCATGGTGAATGAAATCAGAAGTATGTCAGACATTTTTGGTGGAGAAACAGTAGATTTGAAGTACTTTTCCAACGAGCTTTTGAAGCAACTGATGCTCTCAACACCCAGATTTGAGAATTTCATGGATCTTCACAATCCTGAATACAAAGAAATGAAGGCGGGTGTCTTGGATATGCTGCGACGTTTAGTGTTGGATGCACGGATTCATGTCCTTTTTGTGGGGAAATCTGCATCTGCTCACAGCCAGATCATAAGGGTATGCACGAAACTCCTGTTCACAGACCGCAAGGTTGCAATGGCTACAAAGCTGATGGCTCACGGGTCCTCACGATGGCAAGCTGCCAAAAACTTGTCGCAAGTGAATTCGAGTTTAACCCTTCCCGCACTAGTGATATATGGGTTCCATACAAAGATTATCAAACTGTACATAAAAATTGGAAAATTCCAGGTGATTCGAATCCCTTGACATCTACATTTTGGGAATGGTTTATGATTACATACATAAAAGAGCTCGAGAAAGAGCACAGAGGAAAAGCACCGGATATACCAGACGTCTGGAAAACATATACCAAAGAAGGAGAAATAGAAAATTTGAAAAAGGACATGGCCAAATAATGATCCGGTCCCCAGCTTGCGTGATGGATGCCATAAAGGAAAGGAACAGCCTAAAATTGTTTAGAAATTCAAGGTGCTGTTACATTATTGAGGTAAAATGATCCTCCAGCTGATTTGCCCAAGAATATTAGTGACCGACTATGCTATTAGTACGCTGTTTATGGACTCTTCTTTAGTTTACCATTTGTAGTTACTGCTAGTTGATATTATTGTAGTATTGCCTCGGACTTTTCCTAGATCCCAGACAGGGAGTACTCTTTGGAATTCTATATATATTCCATGCAATGAGATTGCGAGTTTTCATAAGAATATGAACCGAATTACGTTTGAGTAAGTGCATTGCATCTTATTAAGGTGACGTTCATCTTTGTAGTCAGAATAATGTCACATTACAGTTTATTTTACAAATTTTAAGTTAATGTTGCGCAAATAACTGAATACCTGTTGTTTTTTTTTGTTTTTTTTTTTTAAGAACTGTCCATCTCTGTATTTGTTGTAGGTAAGAAATATTCTCAAAAGGGAATACAAGATGATTTTTTTCTAGTTCAGTAACATTTTTCATTCATCCTGATCAAATGAGAGGCACCCAAAATGTATGTAGTAAAACTGTTTGACCTTCTACTCACTGGGTTTTCTCTGCTTCAAGTCAGTAGTACGACAACGGCCTTAGAAGCTATGCATAGGTTGCCTTAAAGATCACGTTATAAAATGTAAATCGCGTTCATGTCCATGACTAAGTGATATGCACTGAACACCTGTGTTTTTATTTTAAAACCGATCAGCTGGCTTCATTGCAACAAAATCTACAAATGTCTACTTGATACTAATCACACTTTTTAAAATATAATTAGGATATAAGACTTATAAGAAAATCCAAATCTAATTTATATCAGATTTATTTTTGTAAAGGATACCGTACTTTTTCAGCACAGACTCAAATAATGTATGCATTATGAAGGTTCAAAAGTGGTGAAATATTCTAATATAAATAAAAATGTTGCTGCTGTTGTTGCTGTTGTAGGTTTTAACACCATTTCCAGCACAGGTTAGGCTATATATGGCGGACAGTATCAATGGTGGAGGAAGAAAGAACCAATGACCCACGAGAAGCTACTGGCAAGCTTTTTCAGCTACCCACAAATACAATTCTAATATGTTAATGGATTTTTAAGACCCATACTTTAGTCAATGTAACCATAGGGTTGTTAAAGTGTACCATAGAAATGTACCTAACATAAAAAGATGCAAATTCAATAATACCGAATTTACTCCATTATACGTCTACTGCAACTGCACACAACACCGTTTCTGGTATGCCGTTGCATATGCTTCCTCCGATCGGGGTCTGTGTTATTTGTTCTTATGAATTCAGCTAAGAAACTATATAGATCTAGTCTGTCGTATTATGCGAAAGCAATTCTGAGTCTGTGCAATTTGCAGGTGGCTTCGACTTACAAACGGGTAAGATGGTAAGAATAGCAGCAGAAAAAAAATAGAAGAAAAATGACGGTCTCGATACTGTTTAATGTATAAGTACGTGCCAAGAACATCGATTTCCGCCTTGTTAGGCAAAAGCTGTTTCAGGTGTACTCAATACAATAAAACGGTGAAAATGTATGAAAATGTTCTGCACATTAACATAAATGAAGCTTTGAAGTTTTCTCGGACGTCATGCATCTTATTGTGAATATGAATAAGACTGCAATGAGGAAGACTTATTTTTGCTGTTGAAGTTATTTTTATTATTGTTTTGGGTTTAACGCCATTTCTCAACTCAAGATAGGCTGTATATAGCGGCCACAATAAATGATGCAGAAATAACCCGGGTGAAACCCCCCCAAAAAAAACAACGGCACGCAAGAAGTTACTGGCATCTTTCTCACACAGATGTTGGCAGCAAGTCACAATGTTTCAAAAACATACATAAAATTACGAATCATTGATGAAGTGACTCTATGCTCGTTTTGTTTGTGGTTTTTTTTTTTCCACTTTAATTAAATTAATTTTTCATTTTATTGATCGGTTACTATTTCGTCACGTAAAATACAATACACAATAAAACGACCAAAAGTAAGAACTTCTAGAAAAAATAATGATGTGCCCAAATATGAAAGATTTATTTAATGATAAGATCTTCAATTGCAAATAATATACTGTAAATAGAAATACGAACGATCGAAATTCAGTACGGGAAAGTATTTGGATAAGTCCCTTTGATATGTGCTGGCATTTCTGACCTAACAATATTCTCCTTAGAATTGTGGATTTGTACAAACTGCCTTCGTGCATAAATATTATCGTGCATGAAAACTTTTCATGATAAAGACAGCTCGAGTTACTTATTGAAAAGGAATTATAATTCTACGTAAATGGATAACATTTTCACTTGAACTATTATTTCTCCAAACCAATTTCTTCTCTGTGCAAAAGGATCATGAGAAATAACTCTTCCATTGTAATTTGTGGATATTTATAATTCCTCTTGTTGTCTACATTATCCTGAGTTCTCCAGCTGCGAAAAGGTTCTGAAATTCCAGCATGCATTTTTTACTATTATTATGATTATGATTATCAGTACGATTATATATATATATATATATATATATATATATATATATATATATATATATATATATATATATGTGTGTGTGTGTGTGTGTGTGTGTGTGTGTGTGTGTGTGTATATGTATACATAGAGAGAGAGAGATATATGCATATACATATAGATGTAGAGATATATGCATATACGTATAGATGATAGATGTAGAGATATTTGCATATACGTATAGATCTAGAGATATATGCATATACGTATAGATGTAGATATATATGCATATACGTATAGATGTAGATGTTTAGGCATATACGTATAGATGTAGAGATATATGCATATACATATATAGATAGAGATATATGCATATACATATATAGATATAGATATATGCATATACATATATAGATATAGATAAATGCATATACACAGATAGATATAGATAAATGCATATGCATAGATAGATATGGATAAATGCATCTTCATAGATAGCTATAGATAAATGCATCTGCATATATAGATATAGATACATGCATCTGCATATATAGATATAGATAAAAGCATATACATATATAGATTTAGATAAATGCATGTACATATATAGATATAGATAAATGCATATTCATATATAGCTATAGATATATGCATATACATATATATATATATAGATATATATCACTTGAGTGTCCAATATATATTCAAAAGAAAATCTCTTTGCTTGGTTCAAAACATTCCACCTCTCTATGATTAAAAGGTATATAAGTCATGTTGTTGTGGTGGCTGTTGCTCTGAAATTTCATCATTATCGTCAGCAATATTTTTGCGTTAACATCAGTTTTGCTTCTTGCTGGAGATACATCATAGGTTTTAGAGCCTTCCGATTTTTGGGGGTGTAGATATTACAAAGTAATCTCCTTGTATGTGCGAAACAAAATGCAAATCATTAGACTAGATGCATTGCATAGCAGCGAATGCAGTCTTTGGACTATATACATTGCATTACAGTGAATGAAGTCTTTGGACTACATGCGATGCAATACAATGAATATTTTTTTTACTATACGCATTGCATTACAGTGATTACAGTATTTTGACTCTATGAATTATATTACATTGAATTGTCTTTGGACGATATGCATTGCATTACGGGGAATAGTATTTGACTGTATGCATTGCATTACAGGTAACAGTCTTGGGACGATATTCATTGCATTACAGCGGAAAGTCTCTGGACTATATGATTTGCATTACAGTGAATAGTCTTTGGATTATATGCATTGTATTACAGTTAATAGTCTTTGACTATATGCGTTGCATTACAGTGATTAGTCTTTGGACAATATGCGTTGCACAACAGTGAATACAGTATTTTGACTGTATGCATTGCACTACAGTGAATACTCTTTGGAGTATATGCATTGCATGACAGTGAATACAATATTTTGACCATAAGTATCACATTACAGTGAACAGTCTTTGGACTATATGCATTGCATTATGGTGAATACATTATTTTGACTGTATGCATTGTAATACAGTGACGAGTCATTGGACTAAATGCATTGCATTACAGTGAATACAGTCTTTTGACTATATTTATTGCATTACATTGACTAGTCTTTTGGACTGTATGATTTGCATTACAATGAATATAGTTGGGTATTATACTCTTGCTGCTGCTTTTAGGGTGTACAACGTGTTAATTTCAAATTACATAATGTATTGCCTTTTATATAATATGTATCTAACAGTGAATCTTGTTATAATGTTTTAATGCTTTAACTTTATTCATTCATTGACTTTTGTAATCACTAGCAATTTATATAGAGATGTTTGCAGCTCCAATTTGCGACACATACTTGGGAGGTCTCCACTAATTACATTTCGCATGCAACGAGAGACACGAGCACATGAATTGATCATACTTTCGTGTCCTACATGCATATTTATGTTGATCCTGGAGTTATCTTCCTTGGGGTTAGTCAAGGCCAGATGCTATCATCCGTTTGGAAAAGGAAAGCAATCATCGGAAATATTAAATATAGCCATTTCAGAAACTTAAATGAAGCAAATTTAAAGGACGATTTGAGGCACGCTCCTCTGGACATTTTTTGTAACGATGTAAACTATGCATGCATGGCCCTCAAGGAATTATTATTTCAACATTTACCAATCGAAGAACGTAAAAATCGGTCAAATTTTGGAGAATTCAGTTAATGATAAAATCTTGGCTTGGGTACATACAAATGATAAAAAAATAAACGTAAATATAAACATAATGGGGAAAATTATGTTACTTTAAAAACTAAAGATGTGAAACGATACTACTTAAATGAAGCTGTTGAACAGTCATAAAATAAACCAAAGAATCAATGGAAGAAAGGAAAGATTGTATACCATCACCCAAATAACTTCAAGGTAGTAACGTACTTACTGTTAATGGAGAAGTTGCTAATGACTTTACTAATATTCCAATGATATTTGGTGATCTCTAATGCAATTGGTTGGATATTGAAACAAGTTTTGACTCATCACTACCGGATACTGAACCCATGACAAATGATACTTGCTTTCTACACCAAACATTACAAAGGTTTTTTTTTTTTAGAATGGAAATTATAAATCAGACTAATTCAAAAGCTACTCGTTTTGCTATCCTGTTGGTGAAGCTCTTAAAAACATTGTCAATAGACTACAGTGTTGAATTTGGATATTTATTATGTTTATATGCACGATCACGTTTGTAGACGATTGGAAGAAATATAGAGGTTATTCCCTCTCTTAAGTCAAGAGATCAATCCAGTGTCATAATTATATATCTGTGCCCGCGCTGCCTGAGATTTGCAGCCTTATAGAAAGACTAGTTTTCAATCCACTATATGATTTTCATTTCAAACAAATTTAATTACCCCACGATAATTATACGTGTGACCAAATCGTTCATGCTAGACGACACTCACTGGATTGATTGTTCGCTGGCTTAAAAACATCGTTGATGGGAAACTGGAGTTTGTTTTGTTTTCTTTGACATGTGTAAGTCTTTTGACACTGTTGATTATACAGCTGAACTAGACACATTAACATGCAATAGTCCAAACATTTCATTGCAAAAGTTTTCACCTTGTCTTTTTATGTTGATTACAAACTCTGCGTTGTAGAGATAAGGGTTCTGATTTAGAGTAAAATTCCATTGGAGTACCAGAGACATCAATACTGTGTCCTCTCTTTCATTTTTAATGTCTTAATGCTTTTGTGAAAAATTTGGAATATTCTTTAGTACCGATGTATGTAAATGATACATTATAATGTGTTAGCGATAAGATATGTGCATTGCTGAGAGAAAACTAATTGCAGATTGACAATATTTTATTAAATGGATGTATGACAACAAGCATGGCTTTAATTTACAGAAAATTACAGTTATTGGTTATCTACGCAGCACAACAAGCAGCTAAATGTTGAAAATTGAAGCTAGATGTAAATGGTATAAAACCTGTTAAAGGTGCCAAAGATTTAGGTATCCTATTTGATAATATATTATCCAGGTCCGGCCACATTCAAACACACCTTATAAATATATCTAAGGATATTGGAATTTTAGAAAGAGTTAGATATTAAATGTGGGATTAGTTGAACCAAACTTATTCTAAAGAGTAGTTATCCCATGTTTGATATACGGTTGTACTCTGCGGAGAGAACCCCGAAATTCCACCTTTATGTAGCGGCTTTACAATTTATGGAGAAGAGCATCCATGATGATTTTAAATGTCGATGATATTGTAATGTCAAGATAATCTCCTGTCAAAACTAATAAATGGATGCCAATTAAGGAGTATGGTATTGACAGAAAAGCTGTTCTTACTTGTAATGTGTTAAACACTTTAACGCTAGAGTGTCTTAGAGATTTCTGTTTAGTTTGTAATGGATATTTAGCATAAGAAGCGTACCGTAGAGAGCAAACATTTTATATACACCAATCATTTGGACTGAGCATTTGATGAAATTATGTTCTTAAGGCGGTGCAGTTTAATGGAATATTTTGCAGCATCATAGTGAATATTAACCAAACGCTTCTACTGCTAAGAAACTAGACCTCTGTAGATATTTCAATGAGCAATCCTGATTTTATGTAAATTGTAAATGGTAGATCTGATATACATTTGTGGTAAATGTATATCAATATTGTATAATTTTATACTGTTGTATGTAATTCATTTTGTCAGTAGATGTTAACCTTGTAGATTTTGACTTATTACTAATTATGTCATCTGGGATAAATTAAAAGATATAATTATTATTTGCTCTGTTCTCGATTTTGTTGGGAGTTTCTATAATTTTCAGAGAATCTGTAGCTCGTGCACTAATTGATGTATTGGGCATGAATAACAGAAGCGAAATTATACGATCTTTCGAAACCCATAAATACATAATAAATAAATACAACCTGACATTTCGGGAAATTTTAATACAGAATTTCCAATATATCATCTACGTTAAATATCACTGGACAAGACAGATATTAGTATGTCATACAATTTTAACAATCACTAGACCAGCCAGACTATATCCTTGATTTCAATTGCAATACATTAACCCGCTCATATAACAATGCTAAACAAAAAACTAAATTATAAGCTGGAGCTTTAAGATAAGATTAATATGACTATCAAAATTTACAGTTTGAGGGCACGATAAAATTATCCTTCATCCTATAAAGGCATTACAGTACAAATGTTCAATTAAACCCAAAACAAATTACACGTGAATGCATACATATATATGTACATACAAACACACTTACGTACCTACATACGAATGCACGTGAATATATATGTACGTGCATGCATATGTACGTACATACCTATGTTAATAAACTCATACATCTGTAGGTATATAAAGTACGTACACCAACATAAGTAGGTACAGAGATATATGTGCAAATATACGTGCGCAGAATCATACATTCATGCATCCTTATATCCTTAGATACATTCACACGTACATATATACACATACTTACTTGCATACACATACAAACATGCATGCTTACATCTATTCATACACACATACCAACATATATTCATCCATCCATTCATGCATACATGGATGCATGCATGCATACATACATATGTACATACATACATACATACATACATACATACATACATACATACATACATACATACATACAACATACATACATACATATGGTCACCTTCGGGCCGTTCGCGAAGCTTGTGCATAGAAGACTAGCTACACACTCAGAAAGCACCGCTATTCGCACGCTAATAACTGCGGACTATTTCCTGGACGTCGCTCGATACTGTTGTTTTATTTGTTATAATGAATTCGTCCTTCCATCTAGAGCTACCAAATCGAATATATTGGTAGCAAGTATAAAGAACTACAAAAAAGCTAGCTCCTTCGGCTCTACGTTTCTGAAAATATGTTCTTATTTTGTACATTCTCCGGAATTAAAGCCAATCATACATGCAAGAAAGCAATCGTATTTTCTAATGTAAGTGTTCTAAGATTAATTGTTTCGCGCGACTGAAAATAATTCTGATACGACTCTTATGTTATCTTTGCTGGCCTGGCGGGAAACAAAATACCCAAAATGTACGATATGTCACTATGTTGGATGTGAGACAATTCACTTCGCCTTTCAAGTAACTACATTGTTCTTAAGACCAAAAGTACATTAATATTATGTCTCTGGTGACCTTCTATTTTTGATAATCCATACAGGTTTCAGGTATAAGTGAATTATCTTAGAAAATTCATTTTTAGTACAGTATTTTGGTATAATTTATTTGTTTCTTTGTTTTGTTTTTCTCTTGGTTTTATTTATGTATTTTGGGGGGTTTTGGAGAGGGTTGTTTTGGGAGGAGGAGAAAGGGGTCTCTCCGACTTCGAAATTACATATCTGACATATAAACTTACAGGCGTTTTTTCAGCTAAAAGACGAAATTTTCAAGCTTAATTCTCAATCAATGTTTGGACTCATAACGTCGAATACCTTATTTAAGGGGTCCACTTCAAAAATATTTAAAGAGCTGAAACAACTCTGAATTACATTCGAACAATGAAACGTTTGTGTAACTGTTTTGATGCTTTGTATAAACAAATCGGATAATATAAGCCGTAATATTTCATTTATACAAGTGTGTTGCATATTTAATTTTTTTCGCAAACCATGTTAAATTTATTTTACTTATATATTATTACGATAGATTAACATTTTTTTGCCGCTTGTCTATTTCAAATGGTCATGGGTTTCTGTCATCTTGTCTGCTTCATAACATAGCGTGTATTCCACGTGTATTCAAAGGGATTACTTAATTCAGCGTAAATTCCGTGTGATTTCTTCATTTCCAGGGCAAATTTGCATTGTTATTTATTAATCATTTCTAATTTCTGTGTTTCTCTTTCCCCTTCCCACTCTGCAGACTTCAATTTTGGAATCTTTCCTTTAACACCCTCTCATTCTCTCATTTCGTCGGCATAACATAGCCATTAATGTACTCAAAGTACTAACAGATAGAACCTCTCATCTTTCAACATCTGCAGACCATGAGCCCAAACCCCCTTCCCTTCGTTATATGATATCAAGATCTTTATTTTTATATGTATATATTAGGTTTGGAATGTGTTCATTTCACTGTGTCTGTTCACGTTTCATATGATGGTGATTCACATTGCACAGCGGGTGGTGATAGGGTTACATATTATGCTTAATACGCTATGAGAGTCACGTTGCAAAATGGGTGGGAGTAGGAATGTATATCATGTTATGAGGAATAAAACCAAATCTATTAGAACAAGAAATTCTTACCAAACCTCTAAATTCCAGCTTAGGGCTGAATGATAGTAGATTATTAGATTATTAGTAGAATGATTAGTAGAATGATCTTTAAATTAGTTGCGAATCTGAAAGAAATTGCTTTTGTCTCATCGGAATTTATTTTGCTAATATTTGTGACAATAGATTACGTTGTAGTCAATTAAATGCATTATAGCAGATAAGACATCGAAGCATTTTACATCAAGTATCAAAATGTATATATTCTTTATATTTCAGTTTTATAATGGCATAAAAGGTACATTCAATTTGTCGATATTGTCTTTAAATATGCCCTATAGCTTCCATTAACAGCAACATGTTTAACGAAGTGTCTCAAATTTCATCCTATACTTGATTGTGTTCATAATCTCGTCTGTTCTATTCAACTCGTGAAATATTCAACTTTATCTCGTGTATATGAACTGTAAGATCTGGTATACGGATTTGCACCCTGAAATTATACTTACAGCGAAATATTTCGCTCCTTTTAGCAAGCCAACCAATGTCTAGGTTTAAAACAATTATTAAATCTTTCTTCGAACATAAATGCAGCATAATTATTGAAAAAAACATTAACATATGTTTAACATATTCAGGTGCAATTCTTGCTAATAAAACATTTATGATTTTAATCGAGTGTGTTCATGTGTGATAGAAAAAAGGAAAACAACAGTCAACACTGGTATGAACCACTTCAGGCAATTTGGGACACCTCAGATTCCTTTTCCAAAGACACGAGGCATGATTCTACAAAGAATATAATAATGCAGCACAAAACCGATGCAATTATTATACAGAAATCTGCATTATGTTCAAGTATATACATTTATAAAAGCGAAGCAATAAAAAAGGAAGAAATAGATTATGTTTATACTGTGCTGCTTGGAGCAATGCATTGTAAATGGACCATAATTGTCCACATGTGGAGTATTAAGTTGAATGTTACTTTTTCCAGGGTTTTACGGAGCCTTATACTAAAGATCTGGCATTTGTTACCATTTCCGAACTGTCTTTTTTCTGTAGATGGCGAATAGTATTTTAAACTTATTTTTCGAATGCATGAGCAATAAATACTCGTTTTGAAACTAGTCGTTTTAGGCATAGAAACTATTGCAAGTACATGTATTCACACAGAAATTAAGTTTCGCTTTTACAGATAAACCTTGCGAGTGGTATTCTCGTACAAAACCCTGTCATTTAAAATTCATCATCCCTCCCCACCCTAACCTACCCCATGCATCCAATACGCCCCTCAAGAAAGCATCACGAACAAGAAATAGGAAGAGATCAGTATCTGGAAAACACCACTGTGTATGCATTTAAAAGAAATGATGACTTTCAATAATGCATTATGAGCAGGGTGGTTAGTGGTTCACGTGCAGAACGCATGACCTTAAGAACGCAATTTTCAATCATGCCATCAGATCAGCTCCTTTCTCTGCCGTGATTGTCACTGGCTACTGCACAGTGATACAGCTACCACAGCATGGAATAATCTCCACGTCTTACTGTGCCGTACAACATCAAAACAAATTCATTAATGACAGCTTTGTATTGTATATTCCCAAGAAGATCTTTCTCCATAAAACCGATCAAGCAATTAAATATTCTGATTTTGATATTGTTACGTATATGTAATTAAATTGCTTGTGTGTTAGTTTTAAAATTCTTTTATTTTATTTTTGTTTCATTACATTTTATTGTAATGATAATTTTCATTGGATTTGAATCTATTTTTCGGAAAATTGGCTTGACCCGATTAGATTATAACGAGTTATTCAGCACTATTTTTAGCTCACCCTGGTTCATAGATCTTGTAAACACTAAGCGGAAATGATTGGCTATTGCCAAGGTCATTTTCGGCCCACGTGTTAGCTGAGTTGTAAACAGCCTTTCTTTTTTAATTTCTTTCCAGTGTGAGAATTTGATTCTTAAATAGGGCTATTCTAGCTACGTGCTAAATGGCATTGTTTTTTATTGCTCTGTTCAAATTAGTGGTCACGTCGCCTGACACGTGAGCCACCATGTGATCTCAAATCGAGGCTTAAGACAGCCATTTGGTAGTAGATTAGTCCGGTCGTAATTTTTACACCTCAGAACTTAAGGTGTTTTATTGTTGAAGCCAGATTGTTTTGAAGTTCATCTGTTTTTTGGAATTTAATAATTTATTCTCTAGAAAACTACACAAGTGCTTCATATTTATAAAATGTTCTAGGACAAAAACATTCAGTGGAAATTTATTCTGGAATTCTAAACGGAAACATAAACTGTGATTCAACGAGGATCTGTTGCCATAAGTACAACGACTTCATCTGACTTCATCGCCTCCATATTGGAATTTCATCGAGATTCGAACCTGGATTCAATTAGAACTGTTTAGATATAGGACTTATATTTTTCAATCCTAGGATTAATTTTTGGATTATATTCACAAATCGTAAGTCCTATTTACTATTTTGTACGTTGTTTGCTAGGGAAATAAATTATTTTGTTAAAATATACAAAGCTTGTTGGCTTCACTCTTTTCTTTTGTTACTTTTGTACCAGCCTACACGTAACAATATGCATTTGACAGTGGATACAAAAAATTTTCATCCGTTTATCATGTATACAATCTTAAATATTTGTTTGGGGTTTTTATATTCCTTATGGGCTCTGCAAACTAATCATTATCTTGAAGATTTATATTCATCACACCACACTATATTATTTGTTCCTAAACAGAATCAGTATTGGGTGTAGTTGACTAACGCTTTTTGAATGATCTGTACTTCTTGACCAGAACTTAAAAACAATGAGATATCCATGCCTTTTGTACTGGAAGCCTTGCATAGTCAGTAACAATCGAATGGTTCATGGTTGCTCCATAAGAACATAATCACATCGTTTGCATTTATATTGTTCGAACTTCGCGATTCTCAACGTTTTATTGTCTCCGCAGATGCAGTCTTTCAACAATAATGACAAATGTTCCCGCTGATTCTAAGTAGGTCTTCATCACATGTATTCACGACGCCTATATGTTGTTTTTATTATGCGTATTATAAAAGTTGATTGCATATTTCCTTGAAACAGAAATATTTTGATTATGATAGGAAGATATAGATCATAGTTAGTATTAAAATATAGTTTAAATTGTTAATAAAATTGCTGAAGTTGAAAAAGTTTAAGAGTTTGGGGGTTTACTGAAATGTAAAGCAATCGAAATAATTGGTCGAAGATTTCTCACTCCAGATTTTACTATAATACCCAGTTCTATGCAATCACTTTAACTATGAAAAAATAGTGTTTATCATCAGAGTTTAAATGCAGTTTCATGGAACATAATGTTTAGTGACGGAAAATAATAATATATGATTATTGACCTAACCAAGAGCATTCAACTTGATTTTTGATACCGATACATTCAAGCTTATTGCGGGATGGCAATACAGTAAACAATTATTTTTTTTCCAAACTAGGTCTGTCAATATTTCTAATTTTAAAAAGCATTCGTTTTCAATTCTTATTGCCTCGATATTTCCAGTTTAAAGATCAAAACTATTTGCATAAAAAACATTTTCAGAGGTGTCGACCTTGGCTCCATCTTCGTACTTGTTCTTATCAAATCATTGTTATTTTAATGGCCGGGCATAATTAGGGCATCATCAAATGCTATTGTAGTAACCGGGCATGGTTACGGCATCACCCAATACTTGAGTAAAAGTTGGGCATAATTAATTACTTTATTGCAACAGTAACAGCCGTTCATAAGTACGTCATCACTAGATTTATCTGTGTCAAAATGCATTTTTGTTAACGAGAAAATGTCAAAATTATTTGCGTCATTTTAAATATAATCTAACTTTGTACATGCTGACATGATATTCAATTGAACGATAGAACATATAGTATCAATACATTCAAAGATTGCAAGAAGCAGATAAGAAACAAATTCAGCTTTGGAAATAATAATAATTTGTTTGAGCTTCTAGGCTACCAAATTGTATACATTATATAACAACAGGTTTTGTGACAGTAGTATTGATTGTTCACAATGGAAAGAATCCAAGAGAAAGACTTAAAATTATGGAAACATAACCGTCTTCGTTACAAATGAATTTGATATAATTAAGTATCCTTGGTCATGTATTGCAGCAAGGCATGTGAACAAGCCTCTTGTCACTTTTGTAAACTATAATATGGCTCTACTTAACGAATCGGACTAATTTTACTGTGGAATTTAATGTGAAACAGCTGTATCTTGTCATGGAAATGTTAATCAGTTCAAACTCAGTCTTGATATTCGGTTACCTATTATTTTATTTCATTTTATCTCTTCGGAATGAAGTAGTAAATTATTCCCACCTGAACATTCGAGGTCCTTCCACACCCAATCTTGCTCGGAAATGGAATGTGATGCCACTATTTCAGAACTGGATGATGGTGAACCAGATGAAAATGGCATCAATGTATATTGTGATAACCAGAAGGAGCACAAAAATGAATCAAATATAACACAATTTAAACACGCATAGAAAAACAAACTCGAACTCAAGAAACGTAATGAAACTTGCAGCACAGCAGAAGCTGAAAATGAAAATTTATGTAATTCTGGTTGCAAAGCAATAAGTAAATCAAGAGAAATATCTACAAAACATGACAACGTGTAGCATTTGCATGTCTTGCATGATACATGTGCAGGATTTCGATTCTGAACACAAAGTAGGAAAAATTCCTATCGTCTTGATTGCAGTTTGGGCTTCACTAAATAAACCACATGCGAGTACAATGGTCATTTTAACCCAATACAAACTCTTTCAAACGATATAGAATCAACCTTTGTAAACATGAACAACGAAATAACCAGCATCACGAACTGCATGGCTACCATGACGAATCAACCTCAATGCAACTTGAAGAAACCAAACAGCCAATGTTAGATGTCAATTTTGAAACAACTAAGAAAACAGCTGTATTACTAAACAAAACAGTACGTGTTCAATTTAATACGACAGAGAGACAGGGGTAAATCAGAAACTGACTAACAAATCCACCCTAAAGAAAGTTACGAGCACCCTCAGACATATCAAACTCGATCAAGTCATGTTCGTCTCCAACCAACAAAGACCTTATTAAAGGATCATCTATCCTGCAAGGAATCAGCACCAGAGGAATTCAGGTGATGTGTATGTGAAATCAAACCCAAGTGCCACAACTGTGAATAGCAAAACAGAATTGAGCAAACTTTATCTCAATAAATATCGCACTGTTATTGTCAAAGCAAGAGGGAAGGGTGCTGATAAAGGTCTGGATCTAATATGAATTTGAAACGAAGTATAAAATACTTTAGCAACCAGTTACTCTTCGTCTAAAATGATGTACTTTCATCTGGCATTAGTTCGAGACGGGACGTGAATATGACGCAATATTATGACACATTGTTAAATATTGGCACACGGTTCAATTAATACATAGATAGATAGATAGATAGATAGATAGATAGATAGATAGATAGATAGATAGATGAGAAAGTATGTATATGTCTGAAACAGTATGCGAATATACATGTGTGAGCGTAAGTGACTTTCTTTTAATAAAATGTTATAAAATATGAGGACCATATAGCAGAAGTGTTTTTCCTGACCACATGCTTTATATTCGTTACTTTTATTATTAGTAGTAGTAACAGCAGTGGTAGTAGTAGTATATGCAACTGTACCAGAACTACCGAACAATCAGCCTCATCAGTCATCCAAGAAAGGTTATGCTTAAGATCATCATCAACAGAATAAAACCCCAGGTACAGAACATCATTGCTGAAGAAGAGGCTGGTTTCAGAGCTAGACTTAGCACTATAGAACAAATATTCAACCTTAAAATCCTCAATAAATGTACCTACAATATCAACAGGATGTTTATCATGTATTCTTTGACTTCAAAGCATTCGACAAGGTATGGCCAGCAGCTTATAGGCCACCATGAGGATATACAACATAAGCGCAAATCTAATCAGCGCCATAGAAAACCTTTATGGCAGGGGGACTGGCGCAGTTCTCGTCAATAGCAAAATAGGAGACTGGAATAGAAGTACAGTCGGAGTCAGGGGAGGGGGGGTCTTCTAGCCCGCACTCTTCAACATCTTCATAGAAAGGTTCATGTCTGATGCTTTGGAAGACCACGAGGACGGTGTCATTGTTGGAGGCAAATCAATCACCAACCTCGTTTAGCTGAAGATATCGACGGCTTACAAGAACTGTAAACCTTAGTGAACCGTCTGAACCAAGCATCGCTATGGTATGGGAAGGAGATCACGCTAAACAAGATCAAGCTAATAACAAATAACTTGAGAGGAATCCAAAAGGAAATAAGAGTGAATGGGCAGAAGCTGGGCACAGTGACAAGATTTAAGGACATAGGTGCTATCGCCTCTAATGAAGGTTCAAAACCTGAGGCAGATATCACAACACTTACTAGGCTGAAGCCCATCTGGCCTGTCATAGACGATCCTACAAGGCATAGTGAGAGAATGAAAAAAAAAAATGAGACAAACTGAAGAAGAGATGGGTAGATAGCATCAAAGAACGGACTGGCGTTGACTTTGCAAAGTTTCAAAAAACAGTGAAGAACAAGGGCAAAATAGAAAGAGATTGTCACAAAGCCATCAATGGCGTCCCTATGACCGGCCATGTTACGGGAGAAATGAAACATAAAATGCAAATATGAAATTATTGCTATTATTAGTAGCAGTAGTAGTAGTAGTAGTAGTAGTAGTAGTAGTATAGATCGTCAGATGTATGACCAATTTATCTTTGTTATCCATTCGAATACAAAAATGAAAAAATGACGCTTCAGTCATACGGACTCTCCAAAAATGTATTTACTCTTTTAACTCTGTCCAGCTGCAAACAATTTAAAACTTGATCGGCAGATTAAGGGCACTTGTATATTCTACAAACTGCACATACCCAAATAAGCCGGCTCATTGTACGACGCCAGATCTCGCTTTATTTAGTTTCCAGTTTCACGCGACTGATAAGTGAGTATAAAAGGTTAGGATTTGTTATAGCAATTTTCAGATAAGCACAGCACACGAAACTAATGAAAATGCTATAATGCACTTACCACAAATCAATATTCTGAGACAAGCCAGCTTTTCCGTTAGTGAATAGTACAGGGTTGACTTCAATGTCACCTTCCGTGTGTTGGTATAAGGAATTCAATGAACAGCAGGTGTTGTACATGCACTTGGGAAGTTACCTACCACATATGGCCAGTAAACATGAAACACACTTTCTCAGCAAACTAAAAAATATTTTACTGGAATTGAGAAATTAAGTCAAATTCAAAACAAAAAAATAAATAAATAAAACAACTGCTCTCCTAAAAATCTTCTGATGATTTGCATTCTTACAAAGCACCAGGCTACTTTCTGTAAAATGGGTAGTCTTACGTAGCTTTTAATGACATAGTAATTAAGATCATTTAAATTAGATTGCAGTCGAAACAAGCAATTTGCATCCATTACTAACTTAACTTTACTAACTTAGGTGAGAATGACGTTTACTCACCGTCATAGTGGATGAAGTTTGCTCTCTCTCTCTCTCTCTCTCTCACACACACACACACACACACACACACACACACACACAAACAAACAAACACATACACAGCCGCGCGCGCACACACACAAATCCACATACACACAATATTTGTGTTGAACACCAATTCTTTATTGTCAATTTCATGTTATCACAGCTAGTAGGGAGAAGGAAATTCCTAACAGTGGTTACGATGATGAAAGTGATTCATACAGGTCTGATAGTGAGACCGGCATTCCAGATGTTACGGTGTATGGGCGCGGCAAGAGATTTGACCCCGAGTGTAGAGTGATATAAGGCAAGATCATGCGCAATTAAGTGGTTGTGTTCCGTGACTGTCAAATGATTTAAATTAGTAGAAATGTGTAAATGACTAACTTAGGAATACTTCTGAACTATTTTGGGGGCATAATTGTTTAGTGGGTAAGTTGGATTTTAGCTGATAGTGCACTCTGTCTGAAATGCCGCATAAGTTCTGATAGAAGGATACAAGCCTTGCCGAAGCAACAACTTTATTTTAACCTGCTTGAAGAAATTGAAATGACTGATAGTAGCATGTGGGATATATGATTTCTTTTGTGTTTTGTGTTTTTCAAAATGGAGACTAGTGGGATGAAATTAGATACCTAGGAATAGTGATGCTTGGGGGGGACAGTTGTGTTTCACCATAGCAATGGTGTGATCAGTTAGAGTTGTCAATTATACTGGGACCGTCCTGCTGAAAGTATCGACCTAGGGCGTGAGAAGGTCCTTTATCTGCATTCATCCGTCAAGCATCAGGTTTCAACTAGACTTAAGTATGGACTGGGAAAGTGGTTTTTAATGAGGCTTGCCGACTTGAGAAGGAGGGAAGTTTGTAGCTTTCAGTGTCAAAGGCAGTGACGTTCTAAGGCATAGGCACGCGAGGCAAGTGCCTAGGGCCCCGCCCAGCAGGGGGCCCCGCGGCGGCCCAAAAACAAAATTTTGGTGTCGGTTTCGGGATCGGTGCAGAAAGTGACCAAATTGCTGCTTTCGGTGTAGTCTCGGTTTCGGCCGAAATTTAAATTGCATCTTTCGGCAGACTCCTATGTATGTCTGGATATAATGACTGACAGTAACATGTAGACACAAGACTTTTACGCAGATTCAGATTGTAATTGTCATTTATCACCGATTTGCCATTTTGTCAATTTTCACTAACTACGATCTATTAAACAAACCATTAGACAACCTACCAAGAATGAGTAGAAATTATATGAGTGGTGCTGCGAAGAGAAAGAAGGAAGCAGCAGAATTGGAAATGTTGGCCAAACATCCAAAATTATCGTCTTTTTTTAAAGTCAGAAAGCACAATTATCATTGCAGTCCGACATTGTTGAGACGCAAGATACTCTTAAGTCGTCTTGCTCGTCTACTGATGCCATTGTCTGTGATAAAGATAAACAGTTAG